>LVTN01000981.1:83797-98305 GCA_001649415.1 Musa itinerans | reverse complement strand
GTATATATATATATATATATATATATATATATATATATATATATTTGTATATGTCCCAAATTTAGCTAATTATTTTGCTTTTGTTGTTTTGTATGGACGTCGCTCTTCGTGGTTGTCGTTCGCCAGCGAAGGGAAGCCGCCACCGATCGAGCACGCGCTCGACGCCTGCTGACTCGAATCCCACGTCGAACCCCAACGAGCCCTTACCCTAACCGTAGCGGCGGGGCCCTCCCGCGGGGGTGCCTCGCGATCTTGTGGTCCTACTTCATCCGGAGGCGTACGCGGCCAGCGGGGGGAAAGATGAAGGGCCTCTTCAAGTCGAAGCCGCGGACTCCTGCCGACGTCGTGCGGCAGACGCGGGACCTCCTTGTCTACTTCGATCTCGATCGGAACTCCCGCGACGCTAAGCGGGAGGAGAAGGTAAACATTGCCCTTCTTTCTTCTTCTTCTTGCGGGTTTGATGAATGAGCATGTTATTTCATGTTCCTTGGAAGATTTGGATTAGGATTCCGTTTCTTGATTAAATGATGGTTTCCTTCTGTTGGCGATGGAAAATATAGGATCTTTAGCCATTTAGGTGGTAGAACTTGGGCACTCTTTGTTGAGTTCGATTTGTCTATTTTTGGTGGAGATGGATGTTCAGTGTTTTGGTCTTTTAATCCTTTTTATGTGAGTGATTGCTTATTTTCATGTGGGAATTCCTCAATCTCTTTTCCCCTCTGTTATCTATTTGGAGAAACAGAAGATCGTAAAGCTGCCAGCTTGCGTTTTGTTTGTGAATAAGAATAAACCTCTGTTATAATAATTGTGCCATGAACAGGGAAGGCAAAAGTGGCCATCGAGGTGACCCATTTATTTGTTCTTGTGCACTTCTTGCCTTAACCATGCTGATACCCTTGTCGATGACCTTCGTCTACCTCGGAAGTTTAAATTTGTTAGTTACCATTAATATGTTATGTTAAGCAGGATGATTGAAGTGGAGAGGAGCACTTGTTTTGTTGTTTGATTGCTTAGTCCTATAGATTATAAGACATTCTAAGGCTCCTGTAGGTCTTTATGGTTAGAGTCTTAGTTCAGAAGCAACATATCTAAATATTGTCATAAGTATGAGGATGGTAAGATGTTTTTTTATTTGTATAGGGTCAGTGGCAAAGCTAGGATTCAAACCTAGGGCTTTGTGATAATGTGTCAAAGTCTTTACAAGATAAGCTAGCTAGCACCTTTAGGATGTTATGTAGGGCTGTGAGGAAAAATAAGCAATATTTATTTTTGAGTAGTTAGGGTTTTAATGTATCAAGGATAAAATATGATGAAAGTTTTTGTTGAGATAAGATAACATACACTAGTAGAGACAAGATAATTATAAAGGTTGTTCAAATGAAACCTATAAATGTGTCATTTGGCAAGGTAAGATAATATACACCAGTAGTGACAAGATAACTAGAGGTAGACCTAGGAATTTCTTTCTGAGAAAACATTAATTTAATGATTATTCAAAAGATCGATAACTGAGCAACCAATGTAAATAAATGGAAAAAGAGAGCAAATTTTGTAGCCTACAAATGTATCATATGATGGGTTGTTATCTGATGGTGGTAGGTTGACAACTAGTCTACTTCAAACATTTCATCTAAAAATGATTGGATAAACATGATTTAAAATTAATGGTAAATTATTACTGTTAAGTTATTATATAATGGAGTCTCCTACTTTCCTAAGCATTAGCTTTTGACAACAATCTCAAATACTCAATAAGCCCATTAATCATCATCATGCAATTAAAATTCATTCATCACTTAAGAATAACTGGTTTTTTGGATAGTCAAGTTCGAGAATAATTAGTTAAAATATGATTTCTGCAGCTAGAGTTCCATTATTTGAACATTAAATTTATATTTGCTTAAAAAATTAAAATTATGTTTGACCATTTAAAAGGCTCTCAATATCATTTCCTTCATGTTAAATTGTTAAGCATTTCTCTTTGATTTTATGTTTAACCCTCTTTTCTTATTTAGATGGTGGATCTTTGCAAGAATATCCGGGAGTTGAAGTTTATTCTTTATGGAAACAATGAAGCAGAACCAGTCGCTGAAGCATGTTCACAACTGACTCAAGAGTTATTTAGAGAAAACACACTGCGTCTTTTAATTGTTTGTCTCCCAAAGTTAAACTTAGAAGTAAGTGTGTCACTTATCAGTTTTTATTATAATCTTTACAAACTTCCAAGGTTTATTCTGCAATTTGTATTTCCCAAGCTTCTCAACATTTTGTTTGTCTTCTGTTTTCATCCATTGATATTTTTTCAGTACGCTAGGTATCTTATAATTTGGTCATTGAGATTCAGTTTTGTAAACTTTGCAGGCTCGTAAAGATGCTGCTCAAATTGTGGCAAATTTGCAAAGGCAACAGGTCCATTCACGATTAATTGCGTCTGACTATTTGGAAGCTAACAGGGATCTTTTGGACCTTTTGATCTCTGGGTGAGATTTAAATCTAAAGTTACATATCTAACACAATAATCTTTCTATGTATATATTCTTGAGAACACTTACCATTCTTTTGCTGTCAGAACTAGCTATGAATTTGTTCTCCAATATATGCTCCATATGTGTCCTTTTTCTCCTTTAGGGTTTTCATATTTTTATATTTTGCAGCTGATATTACTTTGGTTTGTTTAGTGATTTATTTCTTGGAGAAACTCTTGGGTCCTTATGGTGATAATTTATGTATATGTAGGACAAGTATTAATTTAATGCAGTGAACTATATCTGTTCCTATACCTGTTATCATTGTGTAGTATCTTGTAGTTTGCTGCATCATGTATAAACTGTCTAGGAAACTGAACTTTATATTTATCTGTTAAATTCATCAATTTATATTTAATTGAACAATAGCAGCATCAACAGTACAACCAAATGAAAGATTTTTTTATTTCTGATTTAGACTTGGAAAAAAATATTCGTCTGAGGATAAATAAATCTTCTTAAACTTATTCATTTGCAATAAGGATCTTATCCTGATCTAGTAGGGTACTAAATGTTTTTAATCTACAACATATAGATGATCACCAATTCTATAAATTGACAATCTATTGGGATAGACATTTGTAAGATTTGCCTATTTTAGTTGTACAAAATTTGGAAGAAAAAAATTCAGTCGAGATGGAGTGGATGACTTGCATGAAATAAAGGGAAAAGGGAATACACCTGTAATGTTAAACATGAGTTGAAATTGGCAAAAAGATTTCAGATTTACAGCTTAAGTCAGCAGTTTCGTTTCCCAGTTTCCCTATTTTTTGTTATTGGGTTTCATGTGTTGCTAACAAATTTGAGTTTGAGCTTTGTTTTTTCCTATGACAATCTATATGAATGGATTCATGTTCTTCTTGGACATTGACATGCTGCTTATGTAGGTATGAAGACATGGACATTGCTTTACATTATGGACCCATGCTTAGAGAATGCATTCGACATCAGTGTATAGCAAGGTATTTGTCAGTGGCCTGATGTCTATGGCCTATTTTTCTGATGTGCAGAAGATTCGACATCTTAAAGTGATCAGTAGAGAAGTTTCCCTTATGCATATTGAAATGGTGTTAACATATTATACTATCATAAAATGAATCTTAAGATGAATAGGCAGGGCACAGGGCTCCCACCGGTACAGCATTTGGGGCATGGTGTGATGGAAGGTATACAGTTTCGAATGATCGGGCGAATGATCGGGCGGTATGTACCACTCCGATAGTAAACCGATACGCAGACAGCTCGCTATCGGGTGGTATTTTTTTATTTATAAATTATATATATATATAATGACGGACATGGGTACTACCCACAACTTTATTGCCGATCGAGAAGCAAAGCGACTTGGGTTGATCTTGAAGAAGAACCCAAGTCGGATGAAGGCGGTGAACTCGGAGACCAAGCGAATCTTCGGGCTAGCAAAGGGAGTCTTCATCAAGATCGGAACATGAAGCAGGAGCACAAACCAAGGTATACAATTTCGAATGATACCGCTTGGTATGGGCGGTACGTATCGGTTCGATAGTAAATCGGTATGGGAACCACTTGCTCCCGGACGATATTATATATATATATATATAGGCGACGTCGTCGAGCTTGGGGAGAAGAGAGGCGACATCGCCGAAGTGACGTTGCCGAATACTAAACTCAACCATTATACCGTAACAACTGGATTTTGATTATATCAGTCACCATTCAGGTCAAATCAGCTTCCAATGGTCAATTTAACCATTGGGCCCTGTTTTGGCCTTTAAATCTTCCTCCCTCCTCCCTCTTTCACTCACTCTCATATTCACTCTCTTTCTCAATCTTTATTATTTTCTCCCTTGTTTAATCTTCATAATCGATAATTACTCTTGATTTGGATAAAAGAAGGATTAAAACTTGGGATTGGGTGAACTTTCTCTCCACTTGAAGGTATTTGGCTTCTTTCTATGTTTTATTTATCATTTCACGTAATTAGAGGAATATTAATGCATATTTAGGAAGATTAAGTGTGATTATGGCCATTTTATTCATTTATGCTTAGATAACCTAGAGTTTCATCTTTATAACCTGGAATTTTTGTTTGTTTATAAATTAGATATATTTTATTCTTATCTACGTATAATATACAAAGAAATTAGGAGAAAAACCTCTAAAATAGGATTTTATAAATTTTGGTTCATGTTTTGTCCCTCTTTTCGAAATACCGATGCATACCGATCCGCCCAACGATCGATACGGCCGGTCGGGAAGAGATGGTGTTTCTTGGTTTGGGGAGGGTTAGTGTACGCAATTATAGTCCATGTGATATCATACACATACTTCTTTATATGTTGTTCTTCTTCATAAAAGACAATCTATGTTTGGCAATAAAAATATTTTTTAAGGACATCTTTTTAGTTATGAAAATCAATTGTATCTTCAATAATATGGGATATACTCTTAAGACTTTCTTTGGCCAAAAAAGAAATCCATTGACTTCAAAATTTAGAACAACTTAGTGATACAATATGAGTCTCCCTATTTTTGTTAGTGATTTAAATTTTGAGAATGATTGACCCTTGATGCTGTTTGTTTCGGATGGTCTCAAGCTTACGTTTTTCATTGTTACACATTGGTTCATTTGAGCTTTAGTTTTTGAATTAATGTGCTCAAAAGCTTCATATTAATCAAAGCACTGAAAACCAGTTGGAAATTTATCTGATGCAAGGGAGATATTAAGTCTATTTGAGGGCTAAAAGGAGCAATTATGGACAGAATTACTTTGAATGTGCATTAAGCTTTTAAATGGAGAAACTTTTAAGGTTCTGTTTGCATGGGAAGGCCATCAGAATTCAGAAGTATGATTTATTGTATGCATTCTGCCATATGTCTGCAATTTTGTTGTTGCAGCTTTTCTTTTTAAAAAATCAATATGGTAAATCTGGTCTATTGTTGATTCGTTATTTGTGTTTATAATGCAAATTGTTAGAGCATTCTTAAGAATATTAGGAGTACATGCAGTAAACTTAGCAATGTGGTCCTTTTGACTATGGCAATTATTATCTGCTTCAACAATTTTTATCTTTATCTAATATGTTTGCTTCCAAGTTAATCTATTATTATAAAAATATATCACATCTTTTTAATTTTAAGTTCTCTTAATAAGAAAATTTTCTGATCACATGGATAACATATAATAAATCTCTGTTGCAGGTATGTTTTAGAGTCTGATCATGTGAAGAAGTTCTTTGAATATATTCAGCTTCCAAATTTTGACATAGCATCTGATGCCTATGCAACTTTTAAGGTCAAATTACTGATACAAGCTACTTATTCTTTTTCTTACTGCTCCACAATTTTATGCTCACCAGTTAATTAAGCTAGAGTTTACATCTTTTGATTTTCTAACTAGTTTTGCTGTTGCACATTAACATAGTATCATAAAAGTAGGAGGTACCTAGTGTACTCTTCATCTCCTGCAGTAAGTACTACTGTGAGTGGTTCAAAACTATTCTGTTTGCATTTTGAGCATACAGATTGGGACGGTTCTTTTAGCTTAAGTTTTATGTTGGTAGATTTATGGATTACAAATGATTTGATTAGGTAATATACAAATTCCCATTTCTCACAAAACTCCCCGATTCAGGTTGGGCCTGGATCAATCATCAAAAAGTTTAAAATAATAAAAAATTCCACAAAACAAAATAATGGATGTAAGGTATAAAATTAGTAAGGCCATGCATGCTCTTTTGAATTTTTGATACAATGTTTAAATAAAAAGTATAAATTAGCTTGTATTGAGAAATATACTGAGATATTAAAGAATTAAAGAGAAAATAAAATACTCATCTTTTTAAACATGATATAATAGATGAAAAAAAAGAACCTATGTTTTAAAGAAATTTAACATTTTAATACCATTTGCATTCCTTTCAAATATTAAAATTTCTTTTACATGAGAAATTTAATAAGTTGAAAGATAAACTTCCTTTTGCTGTAATGAAGAAGATATTCTGTGTTTTTTCTAGTTTCTATTCTCAGTGTGATCTAAGTTCTAACTATTCCCTTTCTGGTTATTTGAACTTTATCCTGTTTGCAAATTCTCATTTTTTTTGTCCTACATCCAGTAGTTTCTTGCTGACCTATGACTCTCTTCCTCTTTTTCCATGAAATTCCTTCTTCTCTTTGTCTCCTTTAATCATTCTCAATATACATACAGGGGCTCTCATCATAATGGTCTGATCATGACATGAAATCCAACCACTACCTATCGTGGCCATTGATCAGATAGGGTTTGAATTAATCAAAATTATTGGTTAGTAGATTGATGACCTAGACCCAAATTTTTGCAGATCTAGTTAAAAGATTGCTATGCCTACATACTATACCAACATTAAGGTGGCATGAGGTTTGCATGCATGCCATGCCCCTTGCATACCATGGTACATTCCCCAGGAGGGTCATGAAACTGAATGACACAAGATATACATATTACTACAGCATGTGTCAAGTTGTTCGGTACGATATGGGCGATATGGGGATGGGGCATTTACATAAATTTAAGTTGAATTTCTGGAATTTACCCTTTGGTATCTATTTCTCTCTAGATGCTCAATTTTGACTTTGCACAACCTTTTACAGAATTAAGTCAGTTGAGTGATAACTATTCAGTGATTAGCCTATGTTATAGGACTAATAGCAAAGTTGGATGAGAATCTATATTCATATGTGATAAGAGAGAATATTAGTGGTTTTATAGAGTTTATAATTGGTTCTTGAAAGAAGGTGATGGAACTTTATTGGGGCTTTTACATGTTTCACACGAGATTGATTTACGGGACATTATTGGAAGAGGGAGATATTTAAGCATAGCAATAATTTTGAAGTACAATGTGGCAAGTTGATGACTGTTTAGTTCTATGTTTTTAAGAATTCTCTGACTTGCATAGATTTTCACTTACCAATTGTATTTAAATTAAGAGTTTTCAGATATGGAAGTTAATACTAGGAATGGGATGCACTTGCCCTAGTTATTCAATTGAAATTTTTTATTCATCTCTGAAGTTGAATACCTCATTCAAGAACTATTTTTCAGCCAACCTGTAGGAATCAATAGAAATCCACTTTAATCATTTGATTCCTCTTTACCTACAAAAACTTGTATTTGATAAATATTTAATTATTTTACTCCAAGCTCCAGTTTTTCTAGTGAAAACATATCACCCTAAGTAAATCATCTCATGGCTATTGAGGATGAATCAAATCATATGATTGTATTTCTTAATCTTTCTAACTTGCTTTTATGGTATTAAGGTCGAAAGGTCATTCATAACCACTGATGAATGACGGTATTAATTCATGGGGTGGACTGGTACATACAAGTCAATGCCAATCTTGGAATTGCATCCACAATATTGTATTATAAATTGTGTCATTGATGCATCATCGTGGTAACAATCGTTGCCTCATCCTCATTAAGAACACTTGTCCGAGGAGCCTCGTGAGATGAGTATGAATGTGGCATGTACAGCTAGGGAGGTTGGAATGCACTAGAACTTTTGTTACCATTATTGACTTGTTGATATGTATTATAAGAACGATTAAACTCAAAAAAGAATGAGCAACTATCACCAAACATCTAATGACCATAAGATCCTCCATAATATAAAGGCTATGAATACGATGAACTCCCATTAGTGCTGACATCGTAAAGGTTCTATCGCATCCACCTAAAGTCATTGACTACCTTTCCTTTTCTTTTATCCTTTTGACTATAAATGATATATGTGGATTCTTGAGTTATGATTTGAATTTTGGGTGACATGCATAGAGTGCTTCTCCTTTGTGTTGAATCTTGAATTTTAATGATAAAATAAATTGATGAAGTTATGAACTAATATGTGTTTAAGATAAATGACGTAGGAAAAACTTTGATCGTGGACTTGAATCATGGAAGCAGAATCTAACGTTGTGTCGAAGAGCATCATGTTGGATGATTGGTCAACGTGCCAAAGGATAAACTTCGTGCCATGAGTTTGAGCATCGGGCCAGATGAATCGAGCATTGTGCTAATATGATCGGGTGTTGCGGGAAGTCAACATGCCGATTGGGCAATATATCGAATGAGAGGATGATGTGCCGAAGGATCGGACGAAGTGTCGGATGTACCAATGACATGCCGGACAACGTAGGCTTCATGATTCTAATTAAGTCTTGGGCGAAGTTTAGAGTCTAATTGAGTCAGTTTTGGGATGTAACCATGCTAACTCAATTAGGGGCCCATTAGGCCTGAGTTGTAGTTGTTTTGTGCCAAGTAGAAGGCATATTCAGTGACCTAAGGTTAGGTAAAACCACCTATGAGTTGGAAAAGTTAAGAGCACACTTTTCCAAGCTGTTAGGCGGTGGTACCGCTAGACTGAGCAGTGGTACCGCCTAATGTCAGTGCGTCAGGCGGTGGTACTGCCCAAACACAGTCTCTCAGACTGTGTCAGGCGGCAGTACCGCCAGACTGGGCGGTGATACTGCCCAGTAGCAATGCTGTAGGCGGTGGTACTACCTAGCATAGGCGATGGCATCGTTAGGACCTGGGAAACCCGAGATGAGACCTTTTTTGGCTCCATTTTTGAAGTCATTTGGGGTCTATAAATGCTCCAGTTATTTCTGCTTGGGAGAGCACAAAATTGAGTAGAAAGGGGGGAAAGAATACTTGAGAAAAATTAGAAATTTTCTTAGGATTTAGAGTCTCTTTCTCCTAGAGTTAGAAGTTTTCTAAGAGAGGAGTGAGGTCTAAAAGAGAGGTGTAAAGATTCTCTCCTGAGCCTGTGAAAAGGAGAAAGAGTTGTAAGAGGGTAGTTGATCTTTGCCCGTTGAAAGAAGATCGGTAGTGAATGCCGATGGCCTTGACGGAAGAGGAATCGGGAGTGGACGTAGGTCACGACGACTGAACCACTATAAATCTGGTTTGTATTTACTTTATGCTTTTCATTTATATTGCAAATTGATTTCTTACTTTCACTACGCTTACGAACGTGTTTTCAAGTTAACATCTTTCCGATACGGGCTTTATCTAATAAAGTTTTCGAATTGACGTAATTTTACGAAAGTACTAATTCACCCCCTCTCTTAGTGTCGATTTCGGTCCTAACAGTTGGTATTATAGTCAAGTTTTTCTTAATTGGTTTAACACCCAAGAGAATGGCTTTTATCGATAATCTAGAGGGTCACTCTATCATTCGTCCTTCTATATTCAATGGGACGGACTATATGTATTGGAAAACATGAATGAGAGTTTTCTTGCTTTTTATGAATTTCAATTTATGAATTTCTTTAAATGTTAGAGCTATGAACGCTCTATTTTGTGCTTTAGACAAAAATAAGTTTAATTATATTTTTTTATGCGAAACTGCACATGAGATTTGACATACACTAGAAGTAACTTATGAAGGCACGAATAGAGTTAATGAGTCTAAAATAAATCTTTTGATGCATAATTTTGAATTGTTTCGAATGAAGCCAAGCGAAACTATTATTAACATGGACACCCGTTTTACGGATGTCGTCAATAGTTTGAAAGCTCTTGGAAAATGGTTTTCTAATCTTGAACTTGTAAACAAGAATCTAAGATCTCTTCCAAAGAGTTGGATCTAAAAGTAATGACATTACAAGAAGCAAAGGACCTGAACAACTTTCTGCTTGAAGAACTTATCGGGTCTCTAATGACCTATGACATAACATATTTGGCACATGACGAACACGAGAACAACCTTCCAAAGAACATGAAGGATTTGATACTTAGAACAAAAGAAGACCACTCGAGCGAAAGCTCAAGTGATGATGACCTTGAACTCCTCACAAGAAACTTCAAAAAATTCATAAAACATGAACCTAAGAACAAAAATGAACTTAAAAAGAAGAAGCTGCCAAAGAAGAAGAAAGCACTCAAGGTGACTTGGGACGAATCGAGTACATCCAAAGACGAGGAGCAAACCAACAAAGGCGAGGTGGCGAACTACACCTTAATGGCTCTCAACGACGAGGTAAATGACTTAATCGAAATGTATTTACCTTATAATGAATTATTTGATACATTCAATGATTTGTATGATAAATTTAAAGTAGTTGGTAAAAATTATAAATTGCTAAAAATGGATAATGTTTTTCTTTCTAATGAATTTGAGAAATTAAAAAATGAGCATGATAATTGCATGTTAAACTCTTGCAATAAATGTGAAGAAATAGATTCATGCAAAAAGGAAAATTTATTATTACAACAAACATTAGATAAATTTAAAATTGATAGTAAATCTTTAAACATGATTCTTGTCAATAAGAGTCATGTTCATAGAAAGGAAGCAATTGGATTTGTGAGTAACACTCAACAAAAACCAACTATCTTTGTTAATGGACCCACATTATATGTTTCCCATAAAAATAGATGTAATTTTTGTGGTAAATTTTATGCCTATAGATGTTCATTTAAAAGTATGATTCACATAAATTGGTTTGGGTTCCTAAAGGAACCATAAATGACATTATGCTAAAAAAACAAGATAGGTAGATCTAAACATAAGGGATCCAAAGTCAAATGGGTACCTATAGCAAACCCACATTTCTTGTAGACAACTCTATAATTGAAAGTTTGGAGCAAAAATGATAAATTGATAGTGGATGCTCAAGGCTTATGATTGGAGATCCAACACACTTCACAAAGTTCAATAGTCGAAACAAAATGATTTTGATTGAAAATGTTTTATGTTTAATAAAATCATGCTTGATGATTTAATGATTTAATTATGCATGATGATTTGAAGTAATGATGATTTTTGTGATTTATGACTTATTGAACTTGATGATTTTTATGATGAAATTTGTTTTTTCGATTTTAAACGATGATACATGTTTTTATTTGGCATAAAAGACAAAAGCATGCTTGTGTGAAATAAATCACATAAATTGAAACACATAAAAAGGGAATGTATTTTTCTTGAAATTTTTTTTATCTCTATCTTATCGATTTTTCAATAAGAGATTGATAAATCTATTTGTCATTTTGAATCTCTTGAAAGTGATTTTGATGATTTGAATTTGAATGAGTTTTATCTATATCATGATATTGAATTCTCGGATTCATAACTTGAGATTTTGATGATTGAAATATTGATATAAATTTATCTTTGTTATTTATCTTTGTCATGATTTGAAAATTGATGTAAAAAGAAAAGAATTACAACATTGTATTCTTCCCTTCTTTTTGACGATGACAAAGGGGGAGTAAAACTTGCTAGCTTGCTCATCTCAAAAGAGGAGTAAAGATTGCTAGCTTGCACATTTTAAAGAGAGAAAAACTTGCTTGCTTACACATCTAAAGAGAAGCAAAAATTGTAAACTTGTACATCGTAAAAAGAGACAAAACTTGCTAGCTTGCTCATCTTAAAAGAGAAGCAAGAAGTGCTATCTTGCACATCTCAAGAGAAGCAAAAATTTTGCTAACTCACACATCTTAAAAAACTTGCTAGCTTGCATGTTCTAAAATGATATAAAACTTGCTAATTTACTAGCTTGCATTCTTTTTCAAAAATTTGCTAGTTACACTTTTCTTATTTTTGTTGATGACAAAGGGAGAGAAGTTATGATAAAAATATGAAATTATGCATGAAATACTCATGATATTATGATGATGCATACAATAAGAAGTTATGATGATCATGCATGGTAGGATGTAATGTACTTTGATATTTTAATACCATGATAATTTGTAATGGTTTAGAATTATGCATGTTAAACCTTGATGACTAGAAACTATGTTTAAATGTTGATGCTCAATGTATGAAATTTTATATATGATGATGTGATTCATGATTAAAATCATTTCAACTTGGATTAGAAAGTTATCATTTATTTGAATGATGCTTCATTTCAATTATGGCATGTTGATAGGGGGAGTTTAGTTTAAACTTTGTCATCAATTGGTTGTCATCATAAAAAAATGGGAGATTGTTGAATTTTGGATTTTGATGATGAAATCAATTGATGAAGTTATGAACTAATATGCGTTTAAGATAAGTGACACAGGAAAAACTCTGATCGTGGACTTGAATTATAGAAGCAGAATCTAACGTTGGGTCGAAGAGCATCATGTCGGATGATTGGTCGACGTGTTGGAGGATAGACTTCGTGCCATGAGTTTGAGCATCGGGCCAGAAGAATCGGACATTATGCCAAGATGATCAGGTGTTGCAGGAAGTCAATATGCCGATTGGACAATACGCCAAATGAGAGGACGATGTGCCGAAGGATCGGACGAAGTGCTGGATGTACCAATGACATGCCGGATAACGTAGGCTTCATGATTGTAATTAAGTCTTAGTCGAAGTTTAGAGTTTAATTAAGTCGATTTTGGGGTGTAACAATGTTAACTCAATTAGGGGCCCATTGGGCTGTTTTGGGCCAAGTAGAAGGCTCATTCAGTGACCCGAGGTTAGGTAGAACCACCTATGAGCTGAAAAAGTCAAGAGCATACTTTTTCAAGCTGTCAAGCGGTGGTACCGCCCAATGTCAGTGTATCAGGCGGTGGTACCGCCAGACTGAGCGGTGGTACCACCCAGTAGCAGTGTTGTAGGTAGTGGTACTGCCCAACACAAGTAGTGGTACCGCCAGGACCCGGGAAACCCGGGATGAGACATTTTTTGGCTCCATTTTTGAAGTCATTTGGGGTCTATAAATACTCCAATTATTTCTGCTTGGGAGAGTACGAAATTGAGTAGAAAGAGAGGAAAAAATACTTGAGAAAAATTGGAAACTCTCTTAAGATTTAGAGTCTCTTCCTCCTAGAGTTAGAAGTTTTCTAAAGGAGGAGTAAGGTTTAAAAGAGAGGTGTAAAAGTTCTCTCTTGAGCCTATGAAAAGGAGAAAGAGTTGTAAGAGAGTAATTGATCTTCGCCCGTTGAAAGAAGATCAGTAGTGAACGCTGGTGGCCTTGACAGAAGAGGAATCGGGAGTGGACATAGGCCACGACGACTGAACCACTATAAATCTGGTTTGCATTTACTTATGCTTTTCATTTACATTGTAAACTGATTTCTTATTTTCACTATGCTTACGAACGTGTTTTCAAGTTAACATCTTTCCGATACGCGCTTTATCAAACAAAGTGATAGAACCCTTGCAGATTCTAAACTTGGGGTTGATCTCTTTAGGGGATCGGCCTCCTTGGAACTCTATAGGGGTTCCTCCCTCCAAGTTGCTGCTCAAAGGCTACAGAAAAGATTCATCTATTGCTTATCAAAAGAGGAGGAATACATAGCTATTTATAGGGCTTCTAAACCCTAACTCCTAATAAGACTCCTACTCAAGACTCTTACTTCTAACCAACGCCTAATAGGACTCCTACTCAAGACTCATACTTCTAACCAACTCCTAATAGGACTCCTACTCAAGACTCATATTCCTTTACAACTCCTATTTCTTATCTAAGAAACAACCTCCTAACCCTAGCCAACCGCTTCACCTATTTAATAGGGGTCGGCTTAGGTAGGTTTTACATGAATGTCCTTCTCAATTAGGACTCTCCTAACTAAAACACGAAGTGGAAGAGCTAAGAAGGAAATATAAGGAATTAGAGCAAGAAAATATGGAAATCGACAGGCTCCGCTTGGAAAGGGCAGACTTACAAAAGGAGGTTAACCTCCTGAAGCAAAAGGAAAACGCCTATGTCTTATTGGCAGAAGAAAACCAACAAATACTATCGGTTGAAACAAAGGAAATTGCCAAACCAGAAAAAGCAAAAAATATGCTGTTCAACCTTAAGGTACAGCTGGACATTCCTGATACTCCCATTATCAAAGTGAATGCCATTCTGGATACAGGGGCCACCACATGCTGTATAGACGAAGGCACAATACCAAAAGAAGCGCTGGAAAAGAATCCCTACTTGGTACATTTCAGTGGGATTACCTTCAAAAACTTTTTTTGGTAAGTAAAAGTAAATTGATTATGTGTAAGTTTCTACAAATAGCTTT
>LVTN01000981.1:70241-80682 GCA_001649415.1 Musa itinerans | reverse complement strand
TATCAAAAGATGAGGAATACATGGCTATTTATAGGGCTTCTAAACCCTAACTCCTAATAGGACTCCTACTCAAGACTCTTACTTCTAACTAACTCCTAATAGGACTCCTACTCAAGACTCTTACTTCTAACTAACTCCTAATAGGACTCCTACTCAAGACTCTTACTTCTAACCAACTCCTAATAGGACTCCTACTTAAGACTCCTATTCCTTTACAACTCCTATTTCTTCTCTAAGAAACATCCTCCTAACCCTAGTCGGCCTCTTCACCTGTTTAATAGGGGTCGGCTTAGGTAGGTTTTACATAAATGTCCTTCTCAATTAAGACTCTCCTAGCTAGAGTCCTAACATAAAGTTTTCGAATCGACATAATTTTATGAAAGCACTAATTCACCTCCTTCTCTTAGTGTCAATTTCGGTCCTAACACTTTGTCCATTCCCCACCTTAGGGTTGAGTAGCCAGAATAATAAAATGGTCGTCGTCGTTGCCAATATCAATCGAAGCATTGTTGTTGACATCGTAATTGTCTCTATAAACCTCACGGGGCATTGATTGTGCAGGAGAAGGTGTCTCATCGTTAGAGTACAATTGTTGCTCGTCAATTCTTTCCAAAGGATCAATTAATGCCACAACCTCACATATGTGATTGTTGGATGACACGAACCCTACTAGATTGACACCTTGATGTACAATCGGCACGTCTCGACCGACCGTGCTCTTCCTCCTACTAGGATGATGTTCCTCTTCTTATATAGCTTCAATGATGAAATGAGATATATGCGAGTGTCTCGTACCTCATCAAGCGAAGGACCCCCTAGGTTTCCTGTTACATTGACCCATTTCAACATTGGTCGAAAATCTTCATTGTAGAACTTAATAGTCAAAAGGATTAATCTGTAGCTCCTTGGTTCCATATCGAGCCCAGCCCATTGCGGCCTTAAAGGTATGATGTAGTGCACATATAGAAGCTTCTCGAGGCATCCATATGATAGTCGATTGCATACCCTCATGTGAATCAAGTTAATTGATCAATTATGTTCGAAGTTGGTTATTCCTCAACCCCAACCAATGTAGTCACAATGGATGCACTACCGATGATGGTGGTTCTCTAAATGGTTCTCCAAGTGACGTACATGTTTCTAAACCTTATCACCTGATTATTACTTCGGGATCATTTTCCTATAAAAAAATTGTAATAAGTTATGGCTAATGACCCTAGTTGGATCTAATGGAAAAACTGACACTAATTAGTTCTAATTATACTTTAATCATATTAAAAATAATAAAAGAAACCTTAATCAACGTATGAGTTCAAAATCAAACAACTAGTAACAGCTGTAATTAGGCCTAATTACCCCAAATTTGAGCCTAAATGTAAGAGAATGCACTTAATTGAACCTAGACTTAATAGAAAGACACTAATAATGCTTAACAAGTTGTGATTAGGTCTAATTACCCCCAATTTGGTCCTAAAAGTAAGATAATGGACCTAATTGAGCCTAAACTTAAGAAAAAAGATAATAATCACCCTTAACAAGTTGTGATTAGACCTAGCTGCCCCCCAATTTGGGCATAAAAGTAAAGATAACAGACGTAATTGAGTCTAAACTTAAGAGAAAGACACTAATCACCTTGATTCTTCCTAATTATGGAATAATAACTAATAAGCATCTGATTATATGAATTGATAAATAAAAAATAATAATAACATAAATACCTTTAATCAGAGAGAATTTTCACTGAACCTCGAGTTCCAATCCTTCCAAAGGAAGAGCTTGATTTCCACTAATTACTAATTAGTGAGTCTAATCAAGTTAGAGTGAGTCTGAGAGTGAGTGAAAGCAGGGAGAGGAGGCTGATTTGACCCAAGATGAATTGGTACCAATCGAAATCCAACTGTTACCGATTGATACGGGTTGGTAACGATCAGGTTTTGACCATATCGCTAGATCTAGGGGGCATACATCTCAGTATGCCCCCCTGTTTTATGCGTTCTGCTCAAAGTGAAGTGGTACATAAACTGGTCATTGGGTGGATAGGTACGTGTTGCCTATTTCATACCATTTCGGGTGGTACATCAATCACTGGATTCATCGAAGGTCATTGCCATGGCTTAACCTTTAGTTAGATATCTTGCCATAATAATTTTTTTTTCTTTAATTAGTTTCTTCTAGTGAGTTTTTAAATTTTTCATTACTAGAGTTTGGACCTCTTCACTTGTCCGTTTTTGTGCTTTCATTCTACTCCTAAACAAACAGTGGAGATCTCATTAGTAATAGAATTTGAGGAGTGTTGTACTAAACTAGATTAGAAATATAGGACATATTTAATTCCGACAACAGTATAGTGGAGATCTCATCTGAATTTTCTTTTCCATATTTTCATGGATATAGTGAAAACCGATTTACCTGTTGTACTTAGGAAATATCTCATTTCATTTCTTGAGTTGTTAAATGCAAGATATTATGTGTGATGCTGGTTATCTGCCTATTTGCTTTAAATTTAATCTGCAAACTGGTAATGCTTATGTTGTTGCAATACAGGAGCTCATGACAAGGCATAAATCAACTGTTGCGGAATATCTTTCTAAAAATTATGAATGGGTAATTGATCTCTTTCTTCTGGGTCTGGAGGCTTTTTTCCTCATTTTTCTTATTATGGGTAAGGTGTGAAAGCATCAGGTATCTAGATCCAAATTATATACTGAAATGATTGGAGTTTTAATCTAGTGAGTTTTAGTTTTTAAGTTATTCTCGTAGTAGTCAAACTATTGAAGTTTTTAAATAATTTTCACTTATTCTCGATCTATTCTGAATTTATGGTTAGAATTTCTTCAGTTGATAGAATTACTTGATGCTTGTAACGAACTTGTAATTTAAACATCTTTTGAATGGGTTATATAAGTCACTGAACAATGTGCTGTGGAAATCAACAATAAACAATTTAACTCAACTTGTATCCCAATAATGTGAAAATATGTGTCATTGTATCTTCTGAACTGTATTAGGTTTCATATTTATTTTAGTTTTGAATCTTCACTAGTAATTTTGCAAAATGCTCATAAATCTATGTGCATGAAACGATATTCTGGCCTTGATGCATTGATCAACTATCGTTGTTTTGATGTAATTTTGCTATGTTGTTGGCACCAAATACTATCTGTTCTGGATTTCCTGCATTGTTAAAATAGCTTAGATCTGGATGCTGATATATTTTCTTTTAATGAAGTTTGAAAATTTTTATTTAGTGGTATTATGTACTTTTCTTGACCAAGCATGTTGACAATATTGCCCAGAACTTGATTTCATTTGCATTTGTTACCTGGAAGTTTCATCTCGAATGCCTTAAAGACCATCTCTTTTTTCCTTTTTTCTTTATGAAAATCAATATTTCCAAAAGTTCACTTTAGTTCTTTCACTTCTATCTTGTAGTTAGAGCCAGAGTAGTCATTTCTCATTTCTTAGCTCCTCACCTACACTTGCCTATAACTAGTTTATTCAAGAGGTGCAAGGAAACATGGAGTTGAAAAAATGCAACCTTACTAGTGGAGACTCATTTGGATAGTGGAAACATGTTCAACTTTTCTAAATAGAGGAAAATAGCTTTTAAATAAAAGCCTCTTATTAAATCCTAATGTCAGATGTTAAATTGGAAAAAAACATGTTGGTAGGAACATTGTACATTTTAGGAAGGATTACAATTTCGAATAATACTGTCTATACCGGGCGGTACGTACTAGTCCGTCAGCAGACCGATACATGGACCGCTCACTACCGAGCAGTATTATATATATAGCAGGGTTTGCAATACCGAATTGTACCGTCCGGTACGGGCGGTACATACCGGTCCGACAGGCTACTGGTACGCGGACCGCCCGCTACCGGTATGGTCGATTTCGATTGTAGCAATGCACTGTAGCACTGCTACAGTGCTCGGTACACCGTACCGACCCAGGCCGAAACACCGGCACGGTACGGTATTGCGAACCTTGATATATAGTATATATAATATATATTATATAAATATGCGACGTCGCCTTGGCAACGTTGCCTCTTTCTCCCCAGGCGAGAAAAGGCGACGTCGCGTCGCCTCGGCAACGTTGCTGAATTTTTTTTTTATATGTAAATATATATATAAGATTTTTTTTACTTATATATATATATATATATAGGCGACGTCGCCTTGTTTTTCGACGATGTTGCTGAATTATATATATATATATATATATATATATATATATATATATATATATATATATATATATATATATATATATATATATATATATATATATATATATATATATATATATATATATATATATATATATATATATATATATATATATATATATATATATATATATATATATATATATATATATATATATATATATATATATATATATATATATATATATATATATATATATATATATATATATATATATATATATATATATATATACCGAACGGTATACCGAACGGTGTACCGCTCGGTATACAATATCGTATCATACCGAGCGAATGTCGAAACTCCGATACGGTACGATATTTGAATCCTTGCATTTTAGTATAAGGGCATGAGAGATGAATGCTTCACCAACACATAACTCCATTGGTTGATTTACTTCATTTTTTATCTCTTTGATTAGATTCTTTCAGTATTAGAACTGTGAAAGAAAAAATTATTTTCCCCATGTTTAGTCCTGTAAGGTTCCAGTGCAATGCATTTCAATATGTGGGATGTGTTGATAGCATTTTTTTTAACTATTTATTGTTCCAGTTTTTCGCAGAATTTAACTCAAGGCTGTTATCATCTCCCAATTACATCACAAGAAGGCAAGCTATCAAGGTAATTACAGTCCGTTACCAGATCATGTTTCTTTCTAGAGTAACATAACTCTTTTGGAACATTCTGATATCTGGCCTTCAACTTATTTTTTCTTAGAGATCTTCTACACATTCATGTTCAGTGGTTCTATTTGATATCTCAAAAGCCTGTGAAATGCCTCGATCTTTTGCTGATTAGATTCTGTTATTGCTTGAAGTATCTTCAGCTATCTATCTGTTGAAACGGTTGCCAATATCCTCTTTTCCTCAGCTTTTAGGTGACATATTACTGGACCGGTCAAATTCTGCAGTTATGGTGCGCTATGTTATCTCAAAAGACAATCTTATGATTCTAATGAATCTCCTCAGGGTATGTTTAACTTGAACTTTTCTTAACAAGATTGATATGACTCCCTTTATATCATTTCCGGTGATTTTTACTTGGACAATTCCCTCTGCAAATTCTCATATTTATCATTGTTACCCAGTAACTTGAAGAAGCATCATCATAGTGTCTTAAATTTTCAGATGTCACTTGTTCGCGGTGAAATCTCCATTACTCGATGAATATATCTGCTGGCATTGGTCTCTATTAGTGTAACTCATTTGAGCTACACTGTGGAGCTCTTATTTTGTCTAAACAGCAATTCCTTGATTTTTCTATATGCATTAAAACACTCATCATTGTTATTATTGTAGAACAATTGGTGATTCCATAATAGTTGATAAAATATTACCAAGTAGATGGTATTATGGTTAGTGAGTTTGTTTTGTGTAGCACTTATAAGTTCATTAGCTGCTGAGGTCTTGACCCAAAAGTATTGTTATTCTAAATATCCATATTGTCCTCTTATGTCAGGAACCAAGTAAGAATATTCAGATAGAAGCATTTCATGTATTTAAGGTATTACTCATTTCCATCGCTCTCTGTTCTTCATCACCTAATCTTCTTACATTTGACTATTTTTCCTTTTTTGGGGGTATAAAAATTTCAGTTATTTGTTGCTAATCAAAATAAGCCACCTGAGATAACAAGCATTTTGACTACAAACAAAAGAAAACTTCTTCGTCTACTCCAAGATCTCAAATTAGACAAAGGTACGCTGGATTAACATATCCTAGTTGTCTGATTACTTCATAGCACATACTTGTGATATCTTATGTCATGTTTTTTGTTCAGAATATCAAGTTTGTATCGATAAAACTTGTATTCCTTGTAGTCGACTTGTGTTTACTTAGCTTCTTTGTGTGAGTGCCAACATAGGATCAGTACTCTTTGACATATTTTATGGATTCACTCTTTCTTAGATCATTTTTCTGCAGAAGACGAACAATTTGAAGGAGACAAAGCCCAAGTCATCCAAGAGATAGAAGCACTTGATTAAGAGAATCTCTCTCTTTAATTGAGTTCGTGGAGTGCTGTTATTTTTCACTCTTATGCTGGAACTTGGTACCACACTTATTCAATGATTTCCTGCTTGGTATGCAGTGCTTTATGTTTTATCTGCCAAGAAGGATGACGATGATATATGTTACTGTTGTTTCTTTCCATATTTCATCACGCCTCTTTATATGCTGGCTATTGTTGTGCAATCAATCATAAAGACTTTGTATTGGGGATGTGATTGATTGCATTCTTTTGTTTCTTGGCCAGAAAATTAATAAAGCATAGGCATTCTTTCATTTGTTTAGACTTGATGGCATATGAATGCATTATTATGAGGTTTTGAACCTACAAAATCAACAAGCAGCAGGATTGTGAATCAGTTGTGTACACTTGGAACTATTTGTTCGGGGTGATAGTAAAAGTCATAACCATGAAATATGTCACATCAATTGAATCCAAATATAAAATATTCATTGAATGGTTCTTTTATTGCAGGGAATATCTTTTCCCGTAAGTGATTAGGGAGAATCTGACTATAATGACGATTGTAATCATAGTTTTTGCACTATGATCTCTTTCATCCTCTATTACTCAGGTTCACCGTAGGAATCTAACTTGGGTGTTGAACGGATCATGTTGCAAATCTTATCTGTAATTTTATCGGACATCAATCTTAATGCATATCGGTATCACATCTGGTGTTTTTCCCACTTGTAGGAGCATGGCCCAGCAAATGCTCTAAACAGACAACCCAATGAGGACAACTCTAGGAGGGCTACTTTTTGTAGGAGCATCACCCAATAAAGGCATTCCACTTTTCACGCATGACACTTTAACCCTCGTTATACAATTGTCAATATTCTTCGTTGATGCTTCGAGTTTTGTCCTTGTTCAACGACAACGTTCTCTCTTCATTGTTGGGGATGTTGACACACATGATAGTCCATGTAATATGTCCAAACCTTGACAAGGATGATGTGGTCCGTCATCCTCATTGTCCCACAACTACCCTGATTCATAACTACACAAACTCCTCAGTAGCAATCACAACCCTTAGCACTCACCATGCACACTCGTGGCGCCAGAGCACTCATGATCTTTACACACTCAACAAATGACACTCTATGATCCCCCATTATCAAGGTTAATAGGCCTCATCATCCCAGTCGGTAGTGCCTAAATCAAAGGCTCAGTTAGTAGATTTCACCAACTATACTATACACAAATCCAATAGATTGAATGACACTTGAAGAAATGCATCGAGAGTTCATTTTGACGACGGAGACCAAGCCAATGCACACAAATCCACCATTGTTTAAAAAATATTCTACAGGGTTTTAATCTCCTGACATTGAAAGTATTTGATAGGCATGGACCCCGCCGAGCATGTAGTAGCTTTTTATATCCAAATGATCCTATATGACATATCATTATGTTGACTCTTCCCCTTGGCACTACGATGAATTTGATAAGCATGAGATTCATATTAAGAGAGGAGTTCTCGAGATAATCCAATTAGAATGAGATTTGAATAGATTTCGTATAGGCCTAAAAGCGCTATACCCGATATATGATCTTTGGGATATTATATGGATGAGGGACTATATATACACGATAATTGAAGACAGATAAATCTAATGGAATAGATCCTCTTATACAATTTAAGGACTATGACATTGTGGTCTAGTATGTCTATAGTCGATGAATTGAGTGAATTATTATGAGGATAATAATTCACTAAGACAGAAAGAGTTTTGAGTCAGAAGGAGTTTTGACATGTGCAACTCATGGCCAGCTCAATATTGGGCTTAGAGGGTCATACACATATTGTGGATAACGTGACGAATAGAGAATTGGATATGTGATGTCCAATAAACCCTTGTTTTACTATATCCTTTATGTGAGACCCAATAGGGCTTAGGATGGTTATTGGATGAGGATCCAATTTTTATTAAGCTAGGGATAATTGGATAAAGATCCATTATCCAATATATCAAGGTAATTAAATAGAGATCCAATATCCAATAGGGCAGGATCTATCAGGATTAAGTTGAGAGAGCTCTCTACAAATAGGAGAGGGACTAAAGGGTCATTGCCTAGACACATTTGGCCGCCCACCTCATATTCTTCTCCCTCCTTTTCCTCCCCTACTATCAGCTTTATTTGGGGGGTGAGAACAACAAGAAGGGTCAGCCCCTTCTTGTGTTCACTACTCCATGATGGTGCGCGAAGGCGAGGAAAGAACGTGTTGCAAAAGGATGTGTGTCACTGCTTCATTCGCTGTGTGAATCACTATTAGAGAGGAGTTTATGAGAGCTCCTTTATCCATAGATTAGGATTTATAGATTGGGGATATATGATCTCCCCTAGGTGAGAACGTCTCATACGTGTTACGTAGTTTTTTGGTTTTATGAGTTTTTCGCTCCTAATCATCACATAAAGATCAAATATGATTCTTTTGGAAAACTAGTTTTTGTTTTATTTTTTCATTGTGCATGTGATTATCTCTGCGATTTCCTTGGAAGGGACACCAAGCCATGAGGTTTTGGCAGGAATTTCAAATAGTTTAAAAGTTAAACTATATAATTAATTAAATAGTTTAATTAATTATTATATAGTAGTCCTATATATTTGTGTACATGCAATGTATGATGTAGATAGATGATCATGAGCCATGTGTGATAACGTGATGTGAGTAAATGATTATTATTATTGGGTTTGCGAGCCTCTTTCTCTCTCTTATTATATCGAGCATGTAATTCTATCTCCCTCAGTATTGTACCTCCCCTTGATGTGATCAAGGCTTCTTATATATGATATGTACATTTTGTTGGGAAACCTGGGGAGGCATCATATGCGCAGTAGAAAATATAGAACAAAAAATGGTTTCTTAAAAGAATGATATAGGAACGTTGTGAGATGATTGGGGAAAAACTGGTCAAATCAAAAACTATGTAAGATATGAGATTATCTCACTTAGGGAACTTGTATATCCTTGATCTGTAGATTTCAATCTGTGGATGAAGGAGATCTTATGTTCTCCTCTCTAACGGTGATCAACATAGTGGATAAAGCAGCGACGCACCTTCTCTCATGATGCATTATTTTCTTGCTTTCGCACACCATCACCAGCGCAATAGGGGCAGTCCTTCTTTCTGCCCTCTTATATTAGAGAGGAGGTAGTCGGCTGAGAAAGAAGCAGGGAGAGAAGTTAAGGAGGTGGTGGTTGTTAGGACTGTTTCGGCACTAAGAGGGGGTCATTGGCTTGGTCACTAGATAATTAATACTAAGCATTAATCAAGTTGTCTGGCATGTCATTGGTCCCTCGATGTTTCGTCCGATTCTTCGGCACATCGTCCTCTCTTGCGGCCTATTGCCCAATCAGCCAGTTGACTCCATAACTCCAATATCCTTAGCACAATATCCGCTCTTCTTGGCCCGATACCCGAATCCACAACCCAAAGCCTTCTTTCGATACGTCGACCGTTCCTCCGGCCCGACGTCTAATCTTCTGACATGTTTTCCTCCGGCACAACATGGTTCTTCCTGATCGAAATATCTTGTGTCACTCAAAATGCAGATTAAAACATAAACACTTATCGATTGGTTTCATCATCAAAATCCGAGATTCAACAATCTCCCCCTTTTTTATGATGACAACCAATTGACGACAGAGTTAGCCTTAACTCTCAGAGTTTAAACAAACTCCCATATTGATAGAAACTCTTGGATTCAAAAATCCAAGCAACATGTCATGATCAAATCATGCATGACATCAACATACTATCAACAAAAAGGAAAAGTTCCAACTATCAAGTGTTTAAAAATACAAATTCAACTCATTGCATGAAAAACATAATATCAAGTTTTATCATCATGCAATTTTGTAAGCTTAAAAATTTAACAAGTGTTATATTGTATTAGAACATGCAAGCTATCAAGTTTTAGATATGCAAGTTTTACAACGTACAAGATAGCACTTTTGCTTCTTTTGAGATAGCAACTTCTACATCATGCAAGCTAGCAAATTAAAGATGTTCAAGAAAGCAACACTTGCTTCTTGAAATATGCAAGTTTGTAAATTTTGCTATGTGTGCAAGTTTAGCATGTTTTGCTTCTTCAGATAGGCAAGATAGCAATTTTGGTGATGTTCAATATAGCAAGTTCTTTCTTCTCTTTTGAGATGAGCAAGCTAACATATTTTTGCATCTCTTTGACTTG
>LVTN01000981.1:56963-69016 GCA_001649415.1 Musa itinerans | reverse complement strand
TTCTTAATATTTTTATTAAGATATCAACCATGGTTTCAATCAAAATTGGAAATCATCAAGATACATATTATTTCTTCTTGAAAAACATTCATAGGATCATCATTAGATTTAAGTCTAACATTTTATTCCATTAACATAAAACATGCAATTTTCATTATCATTTTCAAAATTACTAGCATGATCATAATTTTTATATTTTTTTTAAACATATAATTTTCAAGAAAAATAATTAAACTAAATTAAAAATAACTCATGAAAAATATTTTGTAATTTTGAAATAAACTAAAGGTTTTTTTATTACCTCATCGTTGAAAGTCGTTAAGGCGTAGTTTGCCACCTCACCTTTGTTGATTTTTTCTTCGTCTTCGGAGGAGCTCGATTCATCCCAATTTATGTTCTTCTTCCTGCGTTCAAAGCAAGTAGTTGCATTCCTTTTGTTATTTAATTTTTATTTCATGAACTTTTTAAATTTCATTTGTAGTTCAAGTTCACCATCACTTGAGTTTATGCTCGAGTGGTCTTCGATTGTTCTAAGTTTCAAATCCTTCCAGTTCTTTGGAAGGTGGTTTTCAAGTTCTTTATGTGCATTGCACGTCATTTCATAGGTCATCAAAGACCCTATTAGTTTTTTAATCAAAAAGGTATTTAATTTTTTTGATTCTTGTATAGCGGTTACTTTTGAATCCCAAGTTTTAGAAAGCGAGCGTAAAACTTAACAAATTCAAAGTTTGAAAAAGTTTTACCAAGAGCTTTTAAACCATTGACGACATTCGTAAATTAGGTATACATGTTAACAACGATTTCGCTTAGTTTCATATGAAAAAGTTTAAAATCATGCATTAAAAGATTGACTTTAGAATCGTTTACACTACTCGTGCCTTCGTGTGTGATTTTGAGAGTGTGTCATATATCGAAAGTCGTTTCACACATAGAAACACGATTAAACTCATTTCTATCTAAGGCGTAAAGCAAGGCATTCATAGCCTTTGCATTTAAAGAAAATGTCTTCTTCTCCAAATCATTCCAACAGTTCATTGGAAGAGAAGACCTTTGAAAACCAAATTCGACTATGTGCCATAAATCAAGATTCAATAAAAGCAAGAAAACTCTCATTTGAGTTTTGAATAAGTGTAGTTCGTCCCATTGAAAAAGGGAGGACGAATGAGAGAGTGACCCTCTTGAAAGCCGAAAAGAGCCATTTCTATTTAGGTGTTAAACCAAATTAGAAAACAAGGCTCTGATACCAATTGTTAGGATCGAGAGTCGGGGGGGGTGAATTAGTGCAGCGGTAAAAATTACATCAGTTCAAAAAACCTTCATACAATAAAATCGGGTTTCGACGAAAACCGTTTCGGAAAGATCTTTATATTGAAAGCATACGGAAAAGTATTGAAGGTAGTAAGCTATTGAAGAGGTTTGCAATAAGGATAAATTGCTCAAAGTAAAATGCAAACCAATTTATAGTGGTTCGGTCGTCATGACCTACATCCACTCCTCCGATTCCTCTTCCGTCGAGGCCACCGGCATCCACTAACGGCCATCCTTCAATAGGCGAAGACCAACCACCTTCTTACACCCCTCTTCTCCTTTTACCGGGTTTAGGAGACAACCCTTACAAGCACTCATACTCCTCTCTTATAGAATTCTAACACTTAGACTAGAGGAGGATTTTCACAAGAGATTTCTACAGCGTTTCTTTACTTTTAAACTCTCAGTGCTTGTGTGCTTTAACCAGGGATGAGAGGGGTATTTATAGGCTTCAAGTTGATTCAAACTTGGAGCTTAAAACTTTTCCATCCTGGGTTCCCCGGGCACGGGCAGTACCACTGCCTGCATTGGGCGGTACCACCGCCCAGCGTCATTCTGACACTGACACTGCCCTAGGCGGTACCATCGCCTAGGTCTAGCGGTACCACCACCTGGGAGGCAGTACTGGGCAGTACCATCGCCTAGACTGGCGGTACTACCACCTAGCACCCTGCTAGGGGCGATACAACCGCCTAGACTGGTGGTACCACCGTCGTACCACCTAAGTCTGGCGGTACCACCACCTGGGGGGCAGTGCTGGACGGTACCATCGCCTAGACTGGTGGTATTACCGCTTGGCACCCTGCTAGGGGTGATACAATCGCCTAGACTGGTGGTACCACCGCTTGACATAGTCTCGAAGACTGTGCCATGACAATGAGACTTCTTGGGGCATTGTTTGGGCCACTTATTGGGCCCAACACAGTCCTTACATGGGCTAGTTAGCCCCTAATTGGGTTGGCCCAAATCTAAGCCCAATTACATGCTAACTATGAAATCCTAAGATATTTGCTAAGCTAAACAAGTCCCTATGTCTATTCTTCCAGCGAGCTTTCGATGAACTCCCGGCAATGTTCCGGCAGACTCCCGGCAAGCTCCTGGACTTCACGATAATCTTCTTGGTGAGTTCCGACGAGCTTCTTTAGCGAGTTCCTGGACTTCTCGGCTAGTTCCGCTAGAACTTCCGATGAATGTCCGGACTTCCGACGAACTCTCGAACTCCCAACGAAATCGCGTCCTTGACTCTGGGACTTCATTTTGCTTCATGTCTTGCTTTCATAGTTAATCCTGCACATGTAAAACCACACTTCGATCTAGATAATTAATACTAAGCATTAATCAAGTTGTCCGACATGTCATTGGTCCCTCGATGCTTCATCCGATTCTTTGGCGCATCGTCCTCTCTTGCGGCCTATTGCCCAATCAGCCAGTTGACTCCACAACTCCGATATCCTTGGCGCAATATCCGCTCTTCTTGGCCCAATGCTCGAATCCACAGCCCGAAGCCTTCTGTCAATACGTCAACCGTTCCTCTGGCCTGATGTCCAATCTTCTGACATGTTTTCCTCCGGCACAACATGATTCTTCCTGCTTTAATTGTCTCATCCTGATCGAAGCATCCTGCGTCACTCAAAATGCAGATTAAAACATAAATACTTATCGATTGGTTTCATCATCAAAATCCAAGATTCAATAATTTCTGGCAAAGGTCCATATAATCCCTTTACTATTTCTAGCAAAGGTCCAAATAATTCCATAAACACCATAGTATAAAAGGGAATTGTGAATAATAAAGTTGGGACATATCGGAAACACATGCGGAACAACGGAATGCATGTGCCTATATGAAACATTACGATATAAACATGAAGTTTACATAACATATCAAGGTATGTAAATACTCATAGGACAAGAGTATACATAAATTTGAAGCAATAATGTAAAGCTCAACTGAAGTAAGTATTTTACCTGAAATCAATTTCCAAAGATACGAAACAAGAATTGGCGAAATCGATCAAAGCTCGATTCTAATAGAATATGAGAGGCATATTATATGAATTGTTTGGATGATCAGTTATACTCTAATTTGCACAAATTATGGTCATTCGAAATATGTATCAATCTAGTTTTTGATAACTCAAGTTTCGTATAAATCGGAGTTTCCAGTAAGGAGTTATAAATAATTTAGTAACTAAAGGTCAGAAAATATTATCTTTGTTTTATAGAATTCATAGGGTTGATTTGAACAGATGATTTAATAGGTAATTATGCTCCAAATAATTCAAATCAGATAGAAAAGAAAGGTCTATAAGTCTAATTTCTAATAAATCATGTTTCACATAAATCAGAGTTTTCGGCAGAGAGTTATAAGCAAGAGAGTACTGAAAGATCAAAACTGACTGTCTCTATTTTACAGATTTCATAAGGTTAATTGAAATAATAGTTTTACTAGGTAAACAGACTCTAAATTTATTAATCTTAGTATAAAAAGAAAGATCTATGAGTCTATTTTCGTAATAATCTAGTTTCTCCTAAATTCAAGATCCGTAGAGAAAGTTATGACCAGAACAATATAGAAAGGTCAGATCTCAAAAATTTTTAGATTCATAGTTTTATTCCCAAATGATAGAATAATTAAGTATGAAGCCAAAATCTTCCAAAGTTTTCAGATTTAAGATAAAATTAGAGATCAAAATTTCTATAGGAAGAGGTTAGAACACTTGCCTTAAACAAAATTGATGCAAAACCTTAAGCCAAAGCAAAGCTTTTTCTTCTCCTTCTTCTACTTCAATTCCTTTTCCCTTCTCCTCTAATGCATTAGATTTAGCTAATATGAGGATTGCAAAGTGGCAAGTATGCTGAAAGGGGCTTAGGTGTTATCCATAGAATAAACTTAGGTGGCACCATTAGATTAACTAGTGATACATGTCCATCATTTTTTTTTCTTTAACTTAAATCTGAATCTTTCATAAATCATATCAAATTTTTAATATTTTTATTTAAGTCCCTACATTATAAATAGGCCCTTATAAAATTTTTAAAAATGAGAGATGTTAAATAAGGTTAGTTGCCACTCCTAATAACCGGTTGTACTAGATTTAAAACTTCGAAACCTATAAGTCCAGTATCAAAGAGTGGAGTACTCATATAGAACATCCTTGGTGTCTCAAGTCTAAGGACCAGATGTACTACTAGGACTATGGAATCACTATCTGACAATAAGGCATCATCAACTATCAGTATTCCATGAGCAGATCAATCAGTAAACTCATTCTCCAATGAGCACCTGCACTATATCCTTAGTGTCCCCACATGAGCAGCTATGGACGAGTATATAGCACACCAGTCTGTTTGGTTATTTCGATATCACTTTCGAGTAACTTATGACTAGGATTATTTATGGTCTGTGTTTAAAGGTAAATAAGTCTCATTATCGTGATCTCATCACGATCCGATTCTCATTGCACAGATCCATGGAAATCACAATATATATATATATATATATGTAACAAGTAATATAAAGTGATAAAATACCAAAATATAATAAGCAAAAAGAATGTGTGTCATGTCACATATGACATCACTCACATGATTAGCTTGTAGGGCACCTATGACTAGCACTAGGTCATTATGCCGTAGTCCCCAAATGATACAAGGGAATCCAATCGTTTGGACCTATCTATCATCAGTTACCATGTACCTACAGTCCCTCATCCATCTAATATGCTAGAGACCATATATTGGGTATGGTGTTATCAGGCCCACATAGTTTTTACACGAGTCTCATTCTAATCGGATTCTCCCGAAGAACTCTATTTCTCTCAATCCGAATAACCTTAGCTAAGGATTTATTTGAGCAAGAACACATGGGACATTCCTCTCATGACACCGAGTGCAGATGATCCTCTATCGACACTCAATAACCCTCATAAGGTTGGCTACTACTCTCGATGACCGACTATGCTAGATTTGGAACCTCCAGACCTATAAGTCTGGTATTAAAGAGTGGAGTACTAATACAGGACATCTTTGATGTCTCAAGTCTAAGGACCAGATACAACATCGAGATGAGCAAATCATTGTTTGACAATAAGGCATCATCAACTATCCAACATTCCGTGAGGAAATCAATCAGTGAACTCATTCTCCAATGAGCACCTACACTGTATCCCTAGTGTCCCCACACGAGCAGCTATGAGACCAGCTGCATTCATCATATGTACGGGTATACAGCATACTAGTCTATCCAGTTATCTCGATATCCCTCTTGAGTAACCTATGATCGAGATTATTTAGGATCTGTGTTTAAAGGCGAATCAGTCTCATTATCATGATCTAATCATGACCCGATTCTTATTGCATAGATCCATGGACATCACAATGTATTCATACAATAGGCAATATAAAGTGATAAAATATCAAATAATAATAATAATAATAAAGAATGTGTGTCAAGTCACACGTGTCATTACTAATGTGATTGGCTTGCAAGGCACCTATGACTAGCAATAGTTACAAAAGTAAAACATCTAAGTCTATTTATCTTGACATCATCGGTTTTATCAACAAAAATAAAGGGTAAAAAGATAATTTTAACGTTCTAGTTGATGATGATGGATGATGATACCATTGGAGGCCACGGATGACTATTGTAAAGGTGAGGGCGATGATAAAAGGTGGGGGTCGTTCTGGATCTACGTCGATACTAACACAATTGCCGGGTGATAAAAGGATCGCAGATGCAGAGCAACGAAATGGTCGCTCGGCAACTGTGTCTTCATTGATGTAGATAAAAAGTAGCCCTTACCTCTCGTTGTTGCTCTCCTCATCTACAATAGCTACCTGTGGCTCCTAACGATATCGTCGTCCGTCATCATCGACGTCACACACGTTTTATACTGTTCTAAATCATGTTGAGGAGGTGGAAGATGAGGAAGTTGAAACTCATTTTAGAAGCTATGGATGTAGTGAGATGATATGCTTTCTCACATTTACATCTTAGATATTAGTTAGATGATAATAAACTAAATCCACTTGAGAGTTCTAAAACTTATCTTATATATTTTTATTTTAAAAATATTTTATCTTATTTTTGAAGCTATTATAAATTTCTTTGTCCCATATATATTTTCCTTGAGATACGGAGAGTTGCTTTTCTTGTGAGTGTATGTACCCTGTTTGCTACTCTTGCAATTGGTGTGTAAGGTTTGTTGGTTGTAGTTTTTGACAAACAGTTTCTCATGAAATCAGGGACTCTATTGAACGATGCTTTGGGTTGGTTTTGGAACCGTTTAAATTTATCTTCTATCATCATCATATTGGTGAAGACGTGTTCATGAAAACTTCAACGTCATGATGGCTACTCAACAACAACCAAAACGATCTCATTGCATTAGAACTCCAACTCGTCACGTCTTTAACACATCACATCATAAGTATGTTGTGACGACCATTCACATCATCTCTACCGCATCAGAAGATACTAACGATGTAATCGAATCGAATTAATTTATTTATATTTATTAATTTTATTACTCACAGTAATAAATGCTTATGGCAAGATTCGACTCGATGTTGATCAATTAGTCGAACTGGCTTATTTTTAGATTCAGAGTTTAAAATTTTACTGTATAATTTTTGTTTTGTAAAAAAATAATTTGGTGATTATATTCAAAATAATTTTTAATGTATAACATAAATAAATATCGATGATGATATATTCGATTCACTTATATTAATATTTTTTATAAAATATAAATTAATATAATTGAAAAAGATTTTGATTATGGATTAAGTGTCATCTTTTTTATTTTGAAAAAAATAAAAAAAAACTAACCGTGGTGGGATAGGACAGCCGATGCCATCTCACCACGTAGGCTTAGGTGATGGTAAGTCCCACTTTTGACGGAGTATTTAGAGCTTGCCGGGTCGGAGCGTGTTCCCTAGCTCTTACCGGGTCGGATCGTGTTCTCTAGCTCTTACCGGGTCGGATCGGGTCTCTGTTCAGGCACCGTCTTCTCTCCGCAGGCTACTAAGTAACGGGTCGGATCTCTACGCTTAAACCCCCGATTGACTCGTTGGACCTCGACGCGGCGTCGCCCCGATTTGTATGCGGGCGAAATGTCAGGGTGCCCCTATTCGTCGAACGTCTCTTTCTGCCTGTCGATCGCTGCTCCGTGTTAGTTTCTCCTCCTGGAATTTACTAGATTTTCAATTTTTTTGGTGCGTGTTTCCTTATGATGTGGTTTAATTCGATGAAAGGATGATTTGCAGACCCTTTTTCGAAATTCGTCCTTCGTAATCATCTGTTCTGCGATTATAAGTCCTGTGAGATGGAAAAGAAGGGAACTCGATCTACTTTTGTTGTTGGCGTCGTATGCTAGTTGCAGGCGATGGATTTGGCTTGCGAGAACACTTGGGTCTGGATCCCTCTTCCACAGGTCAGGAACTTGAATTCTTAGCATTAATTGACTTAAACTTGATATGCCACAGTTGTGGAATTGGAGTGATTCCTGGGAGCCGCTGGTCAGGGTCTTGATCGTTTCTCTGTTGACTTTGGCTGGCCTTTTTATTTAAACAACGAGTCGATCTTGTCTTTGTAAAGATCATGACACAGATCTCTTTAGGTGCTTTGATTTAGGACAAGGGATTTCTCATATGTAGTGAGCTCAATCAGCAGAAAGATATCTTGTCAAATTCTAGGAGTCCTTTAATCGTTGGCTAAGTTTCATGTTGTCCAACAAAGGAAATTTTGATAGGATGTGGTTGAGTTCAAAGACTCTGCTTACGGTCAACAAATTGCTTGGCACATGAAAGTTTTGTCTATTGGTGTTGGTGGAGGAAATGTTTCAAAATACTTCAATTGGTAACGCACCAGATATTGGCCAATTTGGCATGTTTTTGTTCAGTTCCTCGTCGAGTAGAATTCTTGTCAATACAAGTCCGGGGATAAAGGATACGACGAGAGTAAAGACCCCCTTTAACCTCCATTTTGATTGATTGGATATCTCTCGTAAGGAAGCAAAGGCAAAAAAATTAACCATCATTTGCACTAATTTTGGTAGATAGTGCTGTGTCCTTGTCCTTTTCTTGACCTACCCAGACCTTAATAGCAAGAAATGATCCATGTACCCAACCTTTTTGTTGTTGTACGTGTTCACTTAGCTCACTGGGAGAGTTGCTTAGCTTAGTCAATTTTTTTTTCTTTTTATTGAAAAGGCCACAGTAAATATGCTCACCTGAATTTTCATTAAAATAGGAGAAAGTATACAGAGAATTCATGGAGAAAAGGAACATAAAAGAACATATATGAAACCAGAAATATAGAAGCAAGAAGGACACCGGCTCCTTCAAAAGAAGAATTAAGATATCACCAGTCATGATAATGGCAACTCTCTTTTTTTTTCTCCCTCTTGCTGTGTGAAATAAGGTTAAAGGCCACATACTAAGATAGTTTTCAATTCTTTTAGTTTTTATTGTTTGTTATTTCTTTTGAACAGAATAATCTGAACAAATGCTACTTTTTGCTTCTTTTTGGCTCTTGGTCAGAAATTCCAGTCCCCCATGATTTTGAAGTTGATACTGGGTTTTTGTTGGTATTTGCTGCATCTGATGGTCAATCTCAGGCATATGGGGTCATCTGTTAATGATTTACTGTTTTGCTACATCATTTCAATGGGACTGCTACTGAAACATCATAATCTCCAGCTGGATAAGCTTAACTCCCTTGCTGTTGTGGTTGATAGTGAAGAAGCAAAAAATACAACAAAGATAAAACAACTTTTGTGCTGGTTATCATATATAGGTATCAAGTACGTCATCCTTTATGACATGCAAGGTAAGCATGCTTACATGAAATCATACTTGAAATGGCACAGTGTACCTCACCTACTTCTGCTGTTAATCATAAGGTTTACTTGCAAAATTACATAGCATGGCCACGGGCATGACATTAATCTGTTATTAGATTGACTTTTAAGGTGTGCTGAAGCAGACTATTGGAACTGATTTGGAGAGCTTGACAAATACAAGCATGACACCATGTTCTGTAAGTTGCAAATTAGGATCTTCTGTTCCTCGGTTTTTCATGCTTAGGATTTCTTCTTGTGTTAAATAACTGTTCATCATTGGATATACATTCGTGACAATGTCTGAGTCCTGGCTCAACATGTAGGTCGTTGATGCAAAGATGGCGACTTCACTTTTTCAGTTTGAAAAAATGGCAATTGAGATTATTTCTTTATCTGATGGTAAAGAAGGGGTTGCTAAAGCTGCTAGCTTCCTATATTCTGAGCACATGAAAGATGATTCTGAAATCTGCTATAGGTCAGAACCAGACTTCACAGAATCAGATGTAGCTAATGCTTTAAAAGAAACAGGTATGTGGTTCCACATGGTAGATTCAGATTATATTTGCATTTTGTATTTTGTTCTTCATCTTTTGCATGTCATGAGTTAAAAATTATCTTTCTTCTCAGGTTCTGCCGGAGCTGAACCTGATCTTCTTCTTGTATATGGGCCTGCTAGATGCCATTTAGGATTTCCTGCATGGAGATTACGATATACAGAGATCGTGTAAGTTCCTTTCTCATGTAATCAAGAGTTGATATTGGGGCAGTAAAATTTGTTTGTTAGTATTCCTATAATCAAATTAATTTGATACCTTTTATGCTAGATCAGCAACATGGCTAATACACAAACTACTCAATCTCTTGGTTCCTTGTCAAGATTTATTTCTGGTTTATGTTGTACTAATATTTTTTGAGGCTTATGAAGTTTAGACTCGTGTTCTTTATGCTCATTCTGGGTTTTATTCAGTATTGATTTGTGACCCTAAATTGAGTCACTCTTCTTTGTTGAAAGAGGCTGAATTATTTGGGGATATATATATGCAGTGCATATTTTACTAACTGCTGTTGCCTTATTATCGTGAAAGTATCACAACATTAGTTTGTTTTCTATTTTTCTAGGCATATGGGGCGACTGAGATCCATGAAGTTTGCTGCTATCGTAAAGACAATGCATGACTTCTCAAAGAAGCATCAGAACTACGGCAAATAGTTATTCAAAGTTATATGTTTACCAGGTAATCAATATAGAATACTATCTCTACTAGTCAAATGTTATATTAGTACTTGAATGTTTTGATTCTTCATTACACTCTTATAAGCCAATCAAAGTCTTTATCCATTTTTTATGTGGGACCAAGTTGGAGAGTTATATAATTTTCCCCACTTAAAAGTTTGACATCTTCGTCAAGGTCTACCATAACCCAAAATTAAATCTTAGCATAGTGCATGTAAGACTATCCATTGGTAGTTTCACGTCGTGATGTGCTCAATGACCTCATCCTCCGATCATCCTTTCTTGCTTAAGCTTTTCACCAAGTTTGAATACTATATCGATTTTGATACCAATTGTCGCGGTCTAGTATGATGGGATAACTTACCTATTAACTCTATTAGCATTGTTGTGCTTGAATTACTTCCTCAAAATGATTATGCACAAATTAATAGTACACTCAATAGGATCATATAAGTCAATCTAAGGTTTATTTCACTTTTTAATGTGGGAGTAAATAGAGGTGTTACATTTTGATTCTTTGAATTTGTGACAAGTATAAATAGAAATGAAATGATAAAGTATTTTCGGAAAAATTCTATCATGTTTGTTCATCAAGTCGTCTATGAAAAGTTACAATTCATTCAATTTTTACTTGTTATTATAATATTACGATCAAAATCATTGTGTATAAAAAAAAGATTCAAGATTAAATTGAATTTCTATGAATAAGATAAAAAAAGATAGGAACAGTATAGAGTTTCCCTTTTTAGCATACCTAATTTTATTTGAATATCATTTCATGTTAAAAAAAGTTTTTGTATTCCGTTTTTACAAGTAGAATATATAAAACATGATATGAGTAGTATAAAAAAAACTGCATGCCAGTACAACTGTCTATGGATCCGCATATCACATGTTTACTGGAATTTAGGCATGTATGTTGCATGTTCATATTTTATAAGCATAAACATCTCAATTTATTCAAATTATTCTCGTGAAAGACATATTACAAATCTAAGGTGCAAAAATGTTATTATTATTAGGTGCTCTTTGTTATCTAACCAATTTATTCTTTATGCTCTTAGGTGATAAGGTAGATACCTGTTATAACCAAACATAAAGAAGCTATGGAGATCAAATTGCACTGCCGTGGCTGGGAGCTTCTGCAAAAGCTTGACAGATAATGAACAGTTATAGCACACCTAATCTTTCCCTGCACTTGTTGTTGAATAAATATAGATAACTATTGCTTCTAATATCTTCCTTTATAATCTAGTCTCTCAAGTTTCTTGGCCCTCATGCATAAAGAAAGCAGCATAAATAAGCCTATTCTTTTTAGTCTTTTCTCTCTCTTGCCCTCTTATGAAACCTTTATATGTTCTGATGATTGTTGTAGAGATGCCGAGTAGTTTTTGAGGGTTCGTCATCAACAAATTATCTTATAATCAACATCACTCAGGGAAGCAAGATATGAGTATATAATGTCTTTGAATAGGAACAACCAAACCAAAGTTGGGGCAGCCGACACCTTCCTGAAATATAGATTTGACATTTAACTAGTCCTTATAATTGATGTTTATTCTATATGCTGTCTTCATAAGACAACCAAAACATATTCTATATATATATATATATACATATATATATATATACATATGTATATGTATATATATGTATATATA
>LVTN01000981.1:21031-54717 GCA_001649415.1 Musa itinerans | reverse complement strand
ATACATATATATATATATACATACATATATATATATATATATTGGTTTAAAAATATTTTGTCATTTGAACATGCCTCGAAAATAAAACCTATTTTATTTTAAGACGTCAACTAGCTTACAAAATTTTACTCTAAATAGAAAGATCCTTGAACCGAATCCCATTTTCACCATTTTTTTGCAAAAAAAAAAAAAAAAGTAAAGCCATGCTATTTGCCTCATCTCCAATATTCTTCCCTAAGTTCCAGTTCACAGAAATATACTAATGCAATGCAACTTATTTATCATCCCACACAGCATATCTCACATGCAATGCAAGTGTAAACCACAGTAAATCCAATAAAAGGAAATGCTTGTTCTCTCCGACAGCAGGCAAAGTACTGCTCCTCAATAAAACAGTGAAGCAATTGTATTTGTCTCAGCACCAAGTTAATGTAGGTTTGACATTGGCATCATGACATTTGCTGTGTATCAAAACCATTCTGCATGCATTACAAAGAAATGCTATTTATTTAGTACATACAGTGGTCCATCCCACACTGTTGTCAATGGAAGTTTACCCTTGGAACCTCACGGAGGTTCTGAATCCCAACGCAGAAACAGCAAGACACAACCAAAACCCTAAACCCTGCCTACAGGAAGAGGACACACATAATCCAAGCACAGTTCTTTGCTCAGCTGAACTCACTGCAGCAGCTGATCAAGTCAGAGAGAGAGAGAGAGAGAGAGGATACCTCCTTCCTAGCTTCCAAGAAAGGAGTTAATGCCTGTGGAGGACTTCCAACACTTTCCTCCATGCATGCAGGTGTTGCAGCATCCCTGTAAGTGACCACTCATGGGCTCCAATCTGGGGAACACCATGTCTCTGCCTTAGCTCGCCACCTCTTGTTGTTTCTTCTGCAAGATACATGCTTGTGAAGTTATACCGGGTGATGCATCCATGTTTAGCGTGTTAGGAAAATATTTATTGATGGTGAAGCTTTAAAAATAGATAAAGGAATGGTCTTAGGTGATCTATATTGAGTTTATTCCACAACTTAATAATTTATACTATAATCTTATGTTAGTTTACACAACTTAATATGTTTGGCTTAGATTCCTCTAATTTAAGATATCTATGAGGTATATATCAAGGTTGATGGATGAAATTTTGAGTAAAAAGCTAAAAGTTAAAAACATATATGAAATTAGTCGCTGTCCAGTATTAGGTTATATGTAACTTGATTTACCCACCCTATAAAGAGATTAGAAAATAGATGATTTTCCTACAAAATCCTCATATTTCAGATATATTCTAATCGGTAATCTCATTTTATTTTTTTTCAGACAGTATCCCTAATTTCAAAAATACCCAAACTATTCCTTACAAATTTTTTACCTATTACAGTATTTTGGCCACCATCATCATAGCAAAAATACCGTAAACGAGCCAAATGAAATCAAAATACACTGAGAGTCATTTGTCACATCATATTATAATTCAAATAGATATTTAAAATATTTAAGGAACAATATCACCCAAATATAAAAAATAATTTATTATAATATTTTGATCATCATAGTAAAAACACTATAAAATATACTCAAAAATACTTGAAATGATCCAAATAGACTCATAACCTTAACCAAACTAATTATAAGCTTAAAAATATAATATCATAATAGTTGTGAGCAATGAAAACTAAAGAGACGATATCACTAACAGTATTTTTTAATATTTATAATAATTTTAGTAACTTAATAAAAATATTATAAATATTATAAAAAATATTATAAACGAGCTAATGGAAACATTTTAATAATAATTTTAAATAAGTAAAAAAATAAAAGATATTTTAAATATTTTTTTAAAATTAGAGGTATTGTTTGAGAAAAAAACAAAAGAGGTGTGGATTGAGAAATCTCAAAACCTGTATTTTTTTTTTCCTAAAAGGAAAGTAAACGTGAATTTCTTAAACACTTATGTTTGAACGTTGAAATCAACAAACAAAAAAAATACAAGAAAAGTTCTAAATATTGTCATTCATTGAAATTAGGAACATGTGAACTGTATTCTTTTCAGTTTTTATCTTCATGTTGTTGTGATGGGATTGTGATAACATTTTATCCATCAGCTTTTACTGATCTCTCTCGTTTAAAAGGTGACTACAGAAGCACAGAGCTGCTACTGTCTCTTTTGTTCTTATCCTTAACCAACTGCTGCTCACTTTTCTTCACCTTTCTTTGCTCTCAATGCTTTTTTACATCCGCATGGGTTTCCCTTTGCTCGTTGGTTCCTATTCCCCTCGTTTGTTGTATCCCCAGTTTCCATGTCATCATTCTCTTCTCACCCGAGTAGTGATGTCAATGGGGTGAGACAAAGATGGGGAGTGCTTCCGCATCACTCTCCTCGTCTTCATCTCATTCTATCTTCACACATTTTTCATTTAGGTAATTGGGGGATAAGTAATCAGATTCATCATATTCTCTTAATTAATTTATTTTTATTTTATAAATAAAATTATTATCAAATTTAATTAATAATATTAATTTTATAAAATAATAATAATAATAATAAATTTATAAATCTATTTTTTTTTTTGTCACATAGATAGCTATGAAGAGAGTATTATTGTTGAATATTGATATTATCTCATTAATTGAATCAATACTCGATCTAATTTGATCTAAGTAGAAACGTTTTGACCCAACATTCAGGGAAGAGATGGAAAACACTACTTATTCTCGTCCAATATTCATGTGAAAAAATATTCATTATCTTAATACCCGTATAATTGACATCTGTATGCCCAAGCAATATTTATATCAATAAAAGAATCAAAATATATAGGATTACCTCTATATTTAAAAAGATTATTAAAAATTAAACTTCGAACCTCCCATCAATATATATATATATAAACAAAATAATGACCGCATCTCAAGATATAGCATATATACATTTATATGGCTATAGCAAACTTACTGACTCAAAAACTCAAAATGCATTTGTAGATATCCTTTAATAAATCGGACACTAAGAAGCAAAATTGCAGGATCCTCATCAAATCATCATGACCTACACGCATGTAGGTCTTCTGTCGACCCATCGCAGTAACTGAGATGGAGCAGCAGAGGCAGAAACAGCTGCTCGATCTCTGATGTAGCAGGAAGGCATTCAGATCACTGTACAAGAAACAAAGCTTTGGGAGTCCCCAGCGACAGTACTAATCGCCTTGTTTGCGTCTTCCGAGACCGAGGGAAGAAGTCTTCGCTGCTGTTCCCCCATTTTTGCGCATCTCCAAGCTCTTGGATCTTCCTGGTTGGCCGCTTGTTCTCGTCCCCGGAGATGCCTTCTCATTCTCCCTCCGAACACCGCGTTCCCTCATCCATATATGCTGTGGTGCAACCTCAGCAACCAACAATGGCCATGGACGCAAGTTCAGTATATGAGCAGCAGCAGCAGGAGGGAAGGGTGGAGGAGGTGTTTGCGGTGATCAATGACAACGGGGACCTGTTGGCGGAGGTGCTGGGGAGGCTGGACGGGCGGTCGCTGGCGGCGGCGGGTTGCGTGTGCAGGGTGTGGGCGGCCGTGAGCAGGCGGGAGAGCGTGTGGGAGGCGGTGTGCGGGCGGCACGTGGAGGGCGGGGCGGCGGCGGGGGCAGGGGCGCGACCCGTTGTGGCAGCCCTCGGCGGGTACCGCCGCTTCTACCGGCTCTGCCTCGGCCCCGCCGCCGACCGGCTCGGCGCCGCCGCCCGCCTCTCCCTCTCCCTCTCCCTCTCCCTCTTCTCCATCGACTGCTACGAGCGGCGCCTCGGCCGGGAGCGCGGCCACCCCAGGCCGGCCTCGCTGCTCTTCCTCGACCACAACAATCCCGTGGACGTGTCGTGATCCCCACCGTCGAGTTCCTCCTCGTGCTCGTACCATCTAATACTAATAATATATTAGAGAGCAAAATAGATAATAAAGAATATATCTTTTCTTGTCTTCTGCATGCTCTTTGTTTTCATTGCCATCCATGATGTACTGATTCCATTGGCTCGTTCTGCTTGTCTTTGTTGAATCTTATTGATCTCTAACATGTGACACTGTTTGCTACGTGAAAATTTTGTGATGTGATCGCCATCAATTTTGGAAGGTTTAAACCATTTGACGCTCTTGCAATGGCAAAAGGGACCCGAAGTTGCTAACATTTTCGAGACACATTAGTAATAGATATAGCATTCCATTTTAATTAGTTTTTTTCCTCGGCTTTAATTTTATATTAGTATAACCGAAAAACATTATGACATAAGATCATTATATTATTAACTCTCTTCCTTTTTTCTTTTTTTTATATACATTATGACCAAAATTATCTCTTTGATGAAATATGTAAAATATTCTTCAAGTTTATATGAAAGATTTTTTTTTATTTGAATATGAAATGAGCTAAAGAGTTTAGAGGTTTTTGATATGATTGTGTTGTTGATTCATTCTATTGTTCTTTTGGTATCAAACTCCTCTTCCCCATTCTTGATATGATTGTGTTGCATGACAAAGAAACATGGGAGAAATTGAAAGCTGCAAAGGAATGTTAGTCTGCTGCCTCAGACAAGAACAAAGCAGAGAAGTAGAAGAACCCATCCAATAATTTCCTCTTTCAACTCCTGCATGCAATCAGTTTCATCATTTCTTCTACCAATTTTGTCACCAATCGTTCTCTACAAGTCATGTTCTAGGCTTGTTCGTATCAGACATATTAATAGGAAGAGAAAAAGGTCATAACAGCAAATAATGTAATAATAATAACAACGACAAAGTCATAAGATCTTTTGCTGTTATTAAGCTTTATAAAGTGTCTGTAACACAAAATAATAGAAAAGCCAGCTTTCACTGATAATTACAGTTCAAGAAGCATAGTTTTTATCAGATCAATCACAATGAAAGTTCAATAAATAATTAATTGAATGTTATAGCAGGTAACAACTTGTTAAAACAGCAATGATCTTTTGACCAGCTCTTCAACAGTGTAATTGCATCCTCAGATATTACAGCCATCATTTCCAATATACTCAGACCAAGATGTCATTTGTATGCAAAATGTTGATAAGATATGAATTTAATCCATGGTTACAGTCTCATGGATAATGTGATATCAAGTCGATCTGGACTGCGTTGTTAACTTTTGCGACTAAAAGTACTGCCCCACTCTGCCGTCGGCATACATGATGTTCATTGGAGATCAGAAGTGAACGAATAAGCTTACACATGCAAAAGAACAATGCGGATAAACAGATACAAATACAGCATATGTTAATCTGTTACCAAATGACTAAGATTGCAAGAAGAAGAGATGCTAAGAAAATGATCCAAGTTCAACAAAAGCCTCCATTAAATTAACATTGATCGTATAATATATCACAAAAGTCATGGTAGTACTAGTAGTATACAATGCAAATTCATTCCTTTGGACATAACTACAGCCTGCTATCTCGAACTCTCAGTAGACCAAAAATGCTAAATATCCGATGCTGATCTCAAATTCACAGCCAAAACGGTGTGAACAAATAGAATATAATTGCTTCATATTTTTACAATAAGAATACAACATCAGTGGGAAGAGATCAAGCTTTACCTCTAGTTTGAGTGGTACCTTATGTTTGACATGAATCTGCTATATTGTGCTGGTACCTGAGTGCCCCTGGATATAAGTTACAATCAGTAAACCTGCTCAAGCATACAATATTCATCTATTCTTAATGACAAGATATTTGAATTTGGAGGATTTAAAAAAACAGAAATTGGAGACTAAATTCATTCAGCTGGGCACATATCGAACAATTAAACATATCGAACAATTAAAGATATTCAGATATAAGTTCATAAATGGTATGTATGACATAGCTTTAAAGAAAAAAGGATAGGATAGAGGGACAGAAGTCTCAAAAGTGAAATAACAATTTACTCTATGGCTTAAAAATGAACACAGGGCAACAATTTACCTTGTTGCTCTTGTGTTTATTGGCTCAGAGGCTCTTGAATACAGTAAAGAAGAAGCTGGATTGCTGATTGCTTATTGATATGTACTGAGTTCCTGATCATCATGGTTTAATCAATTCTATTTACCTTCTTGCAATCTCAGTGTCTCCAATGAAACAAGTCAGTAGATAAGGATATATTCTGGTTTATATACTGCAACCAATACACTTGGTCTGTGGAAAAGTATATCTCTTAGGGAATCATGTACTTTGATCAAAGGCATTTGATAGGTCTACCAACAAGAAATCTGACTAGGTGCCTGATGTGCTACTGTGTTTGTAGTCATACATGACATTATTTGCCGAGGAAACAAGAACGATCTCAAACAGAAACAAGGGGCCGTCGCACATTTATGAGGCCTAAAGCCCCTTGACCCCTGCAAAGGTTCTAGAAAATGGTTCTTATGAATCTAAACCACTATTAGATTAGGTAAGGAAAAGCAGCTGCCAATTCTTAGCCACAAAAATCAAAGTTCAAGGAGCCATCAAACAACCATGTACTAATCAATGCATTTAAGAAAGTTGAGAAATACTGCTAAGAGAAAAGGAAAAAAAACATGTGATAAGGCTTACCAAACCAGGAAGCCCACAAATTTGAAGCTTCTTCCTGCTTTCTCATGTCGACCACTATTTGCTGTCACTCCTCAACACCTTGACAATCACTAGATAAGCGCAAGAAGAATAACTTAGCAATCACAAAGCATCATCTCTTATGACACTCCATCAACCACATCAAACTCAAAGAAACGTGCCACAGCAGAATAAAGTTGCTGTTCTTCGAAGGGCTTCAACACATAATCATCCATACCACACCGCAAACACTCTTCATGAGTTGCCTGAATTATGTCAGCCGTCATAGCCAGTATAGGTACATGCCAATGAGCTATATTGCCGTACGTCTCCAATGATGCATCTCCAGAGTTAATCAACTCTTTGGCTCTATCTTCCATGAGACGGATCTGTCTCGTGGCTTCGAAGCTGCAGAAAGTTGTATAACCAGTAAGAAATATATCTAGAAACCTAAACCAAAATATATGTAACCATATTAGTCAACTCTTAAGTAAAGATTTTGGATATCCGAGCGTGGAGAACCATAATGATTTCTTTATTACCACATACAAACTATAAGTTCATTTCAAAATGCATATATGGTTAAGTGATTTGAAAGTAATAAGAAAAGAAGCAACAACTAGTAGTTAATTGATTGAATAGGGAAGTACCAATATACAAACTAGCAAGCAAGAAGTACTTCCATAGCAAGTAACATAAAATATAGATTAAAAAAAAATGGCCGAAAGGAGAAAAGAAGAAAAACATGAAATAGATAAACTACAATAATTTTGAGTTTTGGAGAAAAAAGAGATTGCAAAAGCTCTCATGACATGAATGGACATGGGTTTAGACCTCATGCAGCATAGCAAAATCAAATAACCAAACCAAAAAATATATCCATCTTTTATAACAGTTAAAAAAAAAAGGAGAAATACCCATCCATCTCTGGCATCTGAACATCCATAAAGCATGCATCAAAATTGTGTGGAGGCTGGAGCATTCTAATAGCCTCCTTCCCACTGTGTGCACAAGTAACTGTAGCACCAAATTTCTTTAAAGCACAAGCAGCCACTTTTCGGTTGACTGCATTGTCATCAACAACTAGGACATTTTTTCCAATAAGAAGTTTATGAAGTGCCATTGGTTGCCCTTTCAATTGATGCCTCTTACTCCCTACACCTAGTGCTTTCCGAATACAAGCAGCAATCATACTCAGACGCAATGGTTTCAGTATGCTATCAACATATCCTGCTGACTTCAGGTCATGAACCTCAGTGGGGCTTAGGAAAGTAGCTACCAGAAACATCTTTGGTAGACTTTCTTGATGCACTACTGCACCATTTTGCCTGCGCTCTAAAAGAAGGCGAGGAAAAGAAATCCCTGAACCCCCACCCCATGCATCTTTATCAACAAGTACCATGTCCAAACGCTCTTTCCCACTGCAAAAGAAATATTACAAGCATTACTAATAATGCATAAAATTATAATTGTCACCTACTCACCTTATTAGTCTACAAAATATCAAGCTAAAACTGAGTTATCATCAAACTTTTACTATGTGGTCAATGGAACAAATCACATTGTGCCTTATTTTACTTGAAAAATAAAGATAGATTCCTCTATGGTACTTAGAAACTCTGAACCCAGTAATCAAGCTCTGTTTGGAAGTTCTAAGAGACAAAATGAGATAATGCAGATAAAATTTAATCCACTGTATAAAACTTATTTGTGGCTTACTCATCAATGGAAATTAATAGATGAAAGATTTTTTTTAATTTATATTTTATTGCGAGGAAAATTGTTTTTACTTTACTTTCAACAGGTATTAAACTTGTATGATTGAAATAATATTTTGGGTTGATTTACTTGTTATAACAAAGCTGAATTTTGCAGCAACACAGCCTCTCAAGTTGGCTCTGAACCCACCATTAGCAATAAGAAGATCCATCAGGAAACATGCATGGAACACTGAAGAAGTATAGGAAATTTTGATGAGTTGTGACAGTATACAGCTGCTGAATACTGAATATACAGGAGGATTCAAGCATTTTTGTGTTTTAAGGATTTATGGCAATAATATTACTTTAGCTGAACTTATGGAACTTCAAGCCTAAAGGTGCTTCCTTGGTATATTTAATAGTAAAAGCAAAATACCTGGTACTGCACACATCCAATATGGTATTAATTGCAGAGTCTTGGTCAATTGCAACATGGACATGTATTCCTAATCTTTTCAAATGATACGCGGTACTTTCAGCACGTATGCTTCTCCCATCAGTAACCAGCGCTCTCATAGCTTGGAAATCTGATAAAGCTGGGTCAGAATGGTGCCTCTTTTTATCATCTGAACTTTTGCATCCATCCCTGAAAACAGCAGTGAAAGAAAATGTACTACCAATCCCAGGTTTACTAATAAAGCCTATTTCTCCCCCCATCAGCTCCACTAAGCATTTGCTAATGCTCAGTCCTAATCCAGTTCCACCGTATGTCCGCGAGGTAGAGCTGTCAGCTTGCATGAATGGTGTGAATATACGGATCTGAGCATCTTGAGGTATACCGACACCAGTGTCTTCAACAGTCACCATCAAGCTAACTGCATCATTACCTTCGTTTGAATATTTAACCATTGAGAAATTCTCCCAGATTTTTCTTTTGTCTACTACATGAAACCCACTCAATGTTTCACACTGTCCAACTTTGACACTCTTTGCATCTTCAACTAGATGTACTGACACATATATATGCCCCTCTCTTGTGAACTGAAAAAATATGTGAAACTCAAATTAACAATGTTATATGTACTTGCATGCTTTCCAGAACATGCAACTAGTAGGAGACAATTATTAAATATACTATGTGATACAGTAAATGCAATTGACAACACAAGTTTTCATATAAAAGATTGGCTTGAAATAGACTTGGAAATCTATATGAATTGAAGCAAAATTGAGATAGCATAAATTGCCAAGAGGTTGCTTCTGGTGCCTTTTCTATTAAAATAACATATTTTATCATTTGAAAATCAGATCTGCAGGTTGTTCTGAAGATTGCTCTCTCATGGAACTACGAAACATGAGAGTTAGTGTCTTTTCAGTGTTAAAGTACAGATTAAGAAGTAACTATGTCAAATATCAAATCATAGATCTCCTCTTGGTTTCCATGTCCAGTCGTGTTAGAATTCCATCTTGCTGACATAGGCATTTTACACAGTGCCTGTTATGGTATTGTCTCCATAAATGAAGAAAATGTGGAGAACTTATTATTACTTATTTTAGTACAATGGAGCAATACATAGAATAACAGTTGTGGCTCATCTGTAATGGTAGTCATAGTTAAAATGAAAATAAGACTACAACTTAACCAGAACAGCTAAATGACAAGAAAATAGTGCTCATATTGCTAAGAGATGCTAATTCACCGTATGACTACCTAAACAACAAAGTCAGCGTTGACCACTTGAGCTAAGTCATATGTAAACAGATATGGAAAACATTCTTTTAAGAGAATTTGAAATTGTAAAGAAGACCAACATTATCATCAAGATATACAGTACCAATGTAAATGTCAGTGCATGAATATTTAATGATGGTAAAACATACTCTTGAATCTTGATTATCACAAACTTTCACGAATAGGTAAGTTGCATGAATGGATATTTAACATTCTACAAATATAATTAATGAATGAACATGTAATGCTACTTATGATTAATGACATCAGGCAAGCAATTAACCTTCACTGAGTTTCCAACGAGATTTGTGATGATCTGCCTGAATCGTCCAGGATCTCCAATTAGAATATCTGGAACTTGTTGAGATACACAGACTGCCATCTACTCACCAGGAAGTCAAATGAACACCAGAAAAAGATTCAGAAGTGATAATATGGTGAAAAAGAATTTGAAAAGATTACAAACATGTTGCTTCAGTTTTCACCTCTATGCCTTTGGCTTGTGGTTTATCAGAAAATAGAAATAGAACATTGTCCAAAATATCACGAAGATCAAAAGGAACAGCCTCTAGCTCAAGCCTGCCAGATTCTATCTTAGCCTGATCAAGGACCTCATTTATCAGAGCTATTAGAGCTTTTCCACTTGATTGGGCAGTCATAGCAAAATCCTCTTGGGTTGCATCAAGATCTGTGTCCATCAGCATCCGTAACATACCTAATATGGCAGAAAAAATCGTCATTACTTTATTTTCTATAGAATCTTCCACGAATGAAGAAAACCAACTGTAGAAACCAATATATTATGTAAAAGATAATTTGAGGCTCTTAGACCAACCCAAGACGCCATTCATTGGAGTCCTGATTTCATGCGAAACTGTTGCCAAAAACTGCAACCAACAAATATGACACATTAGTCAGAGAGTAGAAAACAGGGTACACATTATGATAAGAAGTGCAACTCTCAGATCTCAAGGAAAATCTGTAAGGGACGGAAAATTATAAGAAAGGCAAAAAAAGAGAGAATATCACTTGAGATTTTGCTACATCAGCAGCTTCTGCTCGGACTTTCAGCTCTCTCATTTGACGATAATCATCTTCCACCTCCTCAATGCGGTCTAGAGCTGCATGAAATATATGCCCAACAAGCAGAACAATTACTGCAACCCCTAGTGACGTTGTTATTGCTGACCAAGGTGGTGGAGGCTTGTGCTTGAAGCTAGACCAAAATAACTAACTCCAAATAAGAGAATAATTTTTTAATTTTGTTATTATATGTGCAAGCCTTTAGATTAGGATGGCTACCTGCAATGTATTTCATGCTTATGGGTTGGATCCCCAAAGTCAACATTACTAATATGCATCTCACTAGCACTAGCTACATCAGGGCCGTACATCCTAATAGGTGCAGAAACATTTGTTGTGTCATACAGATTTACAACAATAGTGTGCTTGCTGGCAAGCTGGTGAAGAAGCTTTTCCACCAAAGATGGGACATCAAATGATGCACCAAGGTATCTGTTCAAGAAAATAATTGCATAAAAAGAAAATAAATTTTAAAAATGGTCCTTTTCTGCTACACTTCAAAAGCAAAAAAAAAAAGGTAGAGCTCACCCTACAGTAGCCTCAATGCGCTCTTTTGGTGTAGCATTTGGAGGCAGATTAGTGTTATACACTGCGAACGTAAGCACCACACCAAGGTGATTGGACTTCAAAAGATTAAAAGGAGACGTTAAGACTCCCTTCCCAGTAGCCCTTGCTCGCAATATGTTTTCACGGTCTTCCTGGGCACAACATTAAATGAGAGGGTTAACTTCAACATTGCAATGTCATTTATGATCAATTTCTAGGTCAAAAAAGTAACCGCCATTAAATATTTAATATTGTAATAGTTTTGAGTTGCTTTTTGCACAATTTGCACTTGTCAAAAAAATGTCCATATATGTTAAACAAGTAATACAAATTAGACTTTTTAAACAACTCACATAGATAAAGTTTTAATCTTGAAATGCATATGACAAGAACATGACCAAGAAGCCTTCTCCCTATTATAGGTATCCTTATATATAGTTTCTTCCATACAATGAATGTACTAAAGTAAAACTGTCAGATACTTCATCATGACTATGTTTTAGCTTTTTTACAACCTTGTTTTTTTTTTATATGTACATGCCAATCAGCTTCAAAGTAACTCAGTCCCCTAGGGCAACATGAACTCATACAATTCTGTAGTTCAATTTCTATCCTTCTTACACTTAGATGCTCTAACTTAAAGGTATCTCATGTTTCGATAGTGTTTGACAAATGTTCAACACTTCAGGAATTCTTGGGCTCTGCCTTCATCATTTGAGAGTGAGTAGAACAAAAATCATAATTATAATTATAAATAAACATGAAAAACCACAGTATAGGGGATCACCTTATACAATCCAATGCAGTAAAATACTTCCAAGTTTAAATTCATCCGTGGGCAACTTGGTGAAATTGGACTAGAATGTCCTTGACATTGGTTTCCACAGAAGAATTGCCATATAGGATTACAGATAACTGAATTAATTTAATGTCATAAAATGTAAATGAACATCAAAGATGTGGTCTTGCATATTATGCAAAGTTAATTTAACATGTCTTAAATGTTTGATAGTTGCTTTATTTGAATACTAATTGCTTCTTTCTACGAAAGAAAAAGCAGAAAGAAGGCTTCTTGATTGAAGCACATAAATCTATTTTACTAAAGCTCACCAAAGAAGTTACCTTGCCGGACATCATATCAATAGATACAATGTGAGATACAGTTTCCTGTGAGAATATAACAGGTGCATATTCATCTTGAACAGGTGAGGGATCAAGCTTCTCAGGGTTGTAGTCATCTTTAACTAGGCACTGATACTCAGTTTTCATCTTCTTTATCTTCCAACCATGCTGCTTCTCAAACTCCTCCCTCTCCCTGTGTAATACTCTCAAAGCATAGGCAACACCACTCATCAGTGGCCTTTCAAATGCTGTTCTTGCTGTGAACTCTGCAAATGTTTTCTACCACAAAGATAACAAAAAGATTAAACAATTGGGATGTTCAATTATTCTAAATTATAGGTCTCAGGGAATTTTATTCAATTTTTTAGTTGTTAGCTAATGAAAAACTTATGATACTCCACATTGATATTCTAAATGTAAGAGGACATATATCTTCTGAAACATAGGTTTGTCATACTCTGCATTGTAAGAAACGGGAAGAAAAGTAGTAATTACCTGCACAAACCATCCTTGGTGCACGAGCCGGTGGAGGGTCAATGTACACAGCCTTGGGGCTATTTTCCATGACTCAAACCCTAGTCTACTAAGTCGCGAAGGAGCAATCTTACTGTTGTACCAAGGCTCGTCCTCATCCTTCTACCTATATCTCCTAAGAATATATTTAATAGACCTATGATATTTTCCCAAAAGCTGACCATGGAAACAGCCAGCTCTATATGCAATGCCCATTGTAACTTGAGCTTGTACTGAGTTTTCTAGAAATGGCCAGAAGTTTCAAAAGAAAATTCTCATAAAAACTTAATTGAGGCTTTCCAGTTATTGAAATTTCATAAGTTTTTACATTATTCTCAGGAAATAATTGACATGATCCCAAACTAAAACAAGCAAGAAAAGTACACCACAGTGACCAGAATGCACCAGATAACTAAAAAGATGATGAGCAATTTGCTTATCTTCCAATCACAGTCAAAAACTTTAAGATGAAAGATGGAATGAATCAACAAACAGGTACCTGATCAATAGCAGAAGGTTGCTTCCCATGGTGAAAAGTTGAGACCAGAATGGCTAACGCATGCACATGATTCATGCTCACATTGAATTGATCCTGGAGCATTCGAGCTCTCTCATCACACATATTTACCAGAGTCTCTTTCCTCCTTTCAGTAATATCTGCTTTCATACTCAGAAATATCCATACAGCCACTAAGAGCCCAAGCAATACTCCTAGAAATAGGAACTTCTTACTCCATTTACCTCTACCCTTTGAATTCTGTGGTTTGTAATGCTTCTGCTGCTGAAATTGTTGGCATGAGGACTTAAAGAATATGCCAAGAGCAAATCCCATTGAAAAGACCACCATTTCCACTATAACGAGATAAAGTATGTTCAACAAAGGCTCTGGAAAAAATTGGTGAGTCTCCTGCATGATTTCTACTGACACCTTCTCATGAGACATATTTTCACGGTCCTATACAAATAGTTTATGAATATTTCATTAATATAGAATTTCAAATCTCCAAAACTACAAAGTATATGGATACCAAATTAGTAAAGAATATCAAATCGACAAGACTGCCAAACTATAGCCAAGTGTTTAGATTAAAATGGAAGCAATAAAAACACAGTATGCTGTCACTTCCAGACCTGAACTTGCATAACAGTCGGCATGAACTCTAGAATGCCACTTATGTTCAGTACATACACATTTCTTTTTATACATGAAACAGAATTATCCAAATTAACAGCTTCAACTATATTTTGGGACTGAAACTCTCAAAAGCAATTAGTGCCATTGCCAACAGCTGGCACATGCTTTGTGCCAGGTCAGTTTTCTGTTGGCAAATCCTTCATCTTAGATTGCCAAGTGCCAGTATTATGCTAGCACGACTTAGATGAATGCCACAACTTAGTTTTGTCCAGTTTCCTCTAAGAGAATTTTCCTCTTTCATATGCTAACTGATTTATTTGAAAATGATCTGCATCTGAAGTTTTGTGTCTGCTGTCAATTCAACAATCAGTCACTTAACTGGTTAATGGCTCATTCATACCTTTCCATCAAAACTAGAAGATCATTGCAGTTCCCACAAGTTTAGTGATCAAGGGCAACGAAACAATTTTAGTTGATTTAAATTATTGACATGGTATTCACCAAAAAGCATAAGAAAACTTGGTTGATGATAAGTTGTACTGATTTGATCTTTCTGTGCATCTTTGGCTAAAGAATTTCTCAAACTTGCAACCAAAAGTGGGAATCTGAATTTGAAGTTATTTTATCAATAGAACCAGCACAGATAATCATGGCAGCCAATCTAAAGCTTTTGGATGTACAACTTTCGACCTGCAGAACACTGGTGTAATGGTACGAGATCAGGAGATGGATGATCATGAAGAACATGATAATTTAGTCCCAGTAGATAATTGGCATGGGTATTCTTTCTACCTTATCCAAGTTAGGTCTTCAGGTACAATTAATTGGCAAATCTTAACATGCCTGTGAGTAGCAATTTGATAAGGATGAGATGCACTGTTGAAGATATCACAAAAGATGTCATGAAAGTCTCCAATTTAAGTGAAGGCATTATGTTCATTATTGATTAATGGATTGCTATGGAAGGAACAAATGAGCTGGAAAGAATTGTGTATAAAGAAAATATAGAAAAAGTCTTAGTTGGTCAACAAATCTGTAAAGCATCTATGAGCAGGACCCCAGTAGGTTCAAAATCCATTGCATTTAGCAGCACAACACTCTATGTTGCAAAAAATTGTTCATGGTAGTGCAATGAAGAAAAACTCATAAAGGGTATTACTACTTAAGTGAAGAAAATTTATCTACATCAGGAAAACAAAATTCCTTCCATGGATGATATAAAAACATGAAATAATTTATACATATAAACAAATGATACTGATATTTCTTTGTCAGATATACCAATTTTTTATTTATAATTAAAAAAAAAGCATGCAGAATAATCTGATCCTTCCATTGAGTGCAACACAGAAACTGTGCAGACCTTGAAGCAGATAACATCATTGTTTGTTGTGAAAGGTATAATATTTTGAGGGATGAAATCTGGCATATGTTCATTCCTAGGTGATGACTGTGCAGATCTAACAAGCATGCAGTCAGTTTGAATTGGACATTGATCATAAAAGACTTATTGCTCACCCAATGTTGCTGATCTTGGGACTGATCTATCTCTGGATGCTGTACTCTTAGGGCATGTAAGAGGCTACTGCCAAGTCTTTCATCTGCTACAGACTTGCTCATGCACTCATAGAATCTTCCCTGTAACAAGAGAAAAGATCTAAGATTGGATATAAAATAGAAACCAATCTTAGCAAGGCAGCAACAATCTTTTGATGGATACCTGGGAAAGCTATTGCAATCTTTTTAACAAGGGAACCCATAGAGTCAACAATTTCAACTATGCTTTAGAATGAGGTGGCCATAGTTACATTACATCTTCCAATAAAATATACAAGGCAATTTTCTTACTATCACTAAAGGTGCATATCGATGAACTTGATACTTATCTTCTGCACATGTTGTTCTCTAAAAGCTTTTGTCTAAATTATAATGATCACAAGTTTTTAAATCTTTGTCATTTGGAAAGAACCAGGTAAGTAGTAAAATGCACTTCCTAGATTTTTAAGGGCATGCCAACTTAGATATTCATCCTCCTGCAGATTGTACATCTACACATGGATAGACAATGCACTTCAATTTGAAAATTGTAAATATAGTGTTCTTAGTAAACCTTAAACATGACAGCATACCACAGTGATCTTGTATCCTGTGACATGATCCTTCTTTTGATTGCCTAAGCATGCTTCAGAATAAGAAAATCACTTCCTAAAGCCAACGTGAATATGCTGACACAAACAACATAAAGTTAACAGTGAAGTTTATGGACACTGTACACTTGAGCACACATCTAGAGGTTAGAGTCCTCAAACAACAGAAATTTAGTAGATAAGTAAAAATCTGGGAAAAGTCCAGAACAATTCCAAGGTTGTATATCTTATAAGGTGATAAAAAAATGGTAAGAAATAAGGGTAAGATGAAGGATTTTGAGTAGCAACCGTAACATCTACAGGTAAATATACGCATGTTTTGAAAGATAGTTGGAGTTATTGCACTAAATAAGATTAAACTATTTATTCCTTTTAGAAATAACTGCTTTTCATGCAAGTGGCTTGCTGCTGTGCCAATCCTATTTAGTCCCAGTGGGACTTTAGATTATAAAACTATCCTCTTGATGGGTATAAGGATTTCTTTTGAGATCTTTTATGAGGGAGATTCCAAATTGGAACTTTACATGCTAGAGGACATATTTTCTATGGACTTATGTGTCATCACAAAGATCAATTCAAGTGCATTTCAGGATGCTTAATCTGTAAAGTGCAGAGGCTTTCTAAAGCATCTTTTGCTTCTAACATGTTTATGTAGACAAAGATTTCGCGACCTATGTTGACTAGAAGGCATTTAAATTCAAGAAATGATCTAAGTTCTCCTGACAAAGGACTATTTATCATCCACTTAGGAACACAATTACCACGAAAATCATTTGATCCAACAGTCCATCTCCCGACACTCAAGGACTAATATTAATTATAACTGTAGTCCATATATATAACAAGCTGTTCTTGTTACATAAAGCTTGCATGTACCACTCATAAAGTTTCAGGTGTTGGAAGCAATCTTGAGCATCAACAGAGCAAGATAAAATCACTTAAAATTACCTGGGTATCAAAGTGTCCCAAGCAGACTCTCTTATCCCACAAATCTAGATCAGGATAGAAGGGGAAGAGGGAGGGAAGGGTAAGTGGTACCTGATTCAATGAAGAGATTAGCAAAGCCAAGGCCTGAACCCGATCTTTGCTGAGGTTGTATTGATCAAGCAGCGTCTTCTCTCTCTCATCTCCCAAAGCCCTAACTCTCACTTTCCTTTCCAATATCCCATAGACCTCCAATCCCCATAACAAACATATGGAGCAACCAACACAACAGAGAACAAATAGAACCACCAACGGGTTGCTCCACCTTCGGCCACCCTTGCATTGCTTGCCATCAGAAAAGGAAACCCTGCGCCGTGACATCCTAACAAGAACTCACGCACAAACAAGCTCGAGATCCGCAGGAAGGATCCAAACAATCTCCAATCCAAGATCACAACTTTTCCAGAGGAACAGCTGCAAGATGGATTTTTGAGAGGAGTGGAGTCGATCTTTCTCTAATCCACCAGAATATATCATCAAATAGAGGAGGATTGATCTTCCCCCTCTTATTCTAATTCAGCTGCCCACTGCTTCCCTCTATGTTATACTCTTTGCTGTCTTTAGGACCAAGGATAGATCTTGAAGCAACACCCAGTTGCTTGACTGGAATATATAATCAAGACTGGCAGTTTTCGCCGTCCTGCCCTTCTTCAGCTACCCACTATTGCCAACTCACTTTCCGGGTCTTCGCTGCCTCCAAACCAAGAACGCATCAAGATCACACCTTTTGGAGAAGCCACTCACGGGAAAGCCCAGAATCCACAGGGGAGGGGCATGAGAAGGATGGCTCCCCTGCTTTCCTTTCTTTTACACCAGCTCTGCTTTCTTCTTCTTTGCTTCTTTCCTTCCCTCGTTCCCTACAGCGCCTGGTAGCCATCAAGGTTATACCTTTTAAAATCCCCACTACAGAAAAGTCCAAGAATATGACAAATCACAGAGACACCCAGTAGCAAGGCCATTGATCAGGCCGCACAAGTTGAGGTAAAAGGGCGAAAAAAGAAGAGGCAAAACAAACCATTTATATTTTCAACAGAAGAACTAAGAAGAGGTTCTCTCTGTCTACTCTCTGCACTGCTTTTGCTCTCTCTCGTTCTCTCTCTCTCTCTCTCTCTCTCTCCTAAAACTAGATAAAGGGTTAGTAATGAAACATCATTTAATGGGTGTGGGATGTATGATTATCCCATCATCTGGTGGGGGCTGGCTAGTAAATAAATGCAGCTAACACAAGCATAAAATCAAAGGAAAGAAGAATAAAGGAAGATACATGAAAAGCTGTTTATTAAAAAGATAATAAACCTATATTCCCACTCTTTTGAGGCAAAAGTGAAATACCTTCTTTCTCTTTAAGGTGACATATACACGATCAAAACATGAAAATTTGATTTTATAATTACTATACTAAAAGAATTAGGATGATTTTTTATAAAAAAAAATTATTATTTTTAAATATTTTATAAATGTTGATACTTTCAAAAATTCTAAAACAGTTTTTTTTTAATATGATCATTTTATCCCTCAATCGGTTCCTCTCTTTTATCTTGTTTTCGCTCAACCCAACTTGTCAATCATTATTTTTATTATCGTCCTCATCAAAATCCAATAACTTATGATGAAGATATTTACGTAGAGCTTGTGGAGAGCAACCAATGAAGGTTACAAGTAAAAGAGACAATCTTATGCTTAGCGAATAAGGAAAATCAACTATAAAGTAAATGAGAAACTATGAATGATCATGAGTCTTTGTGCAAGAGCTAATTGATGACAGGTTTTGTGCAAGAGCTAATTGATGACAGGTGAATAAAGGCCATAGTAAAGTTTAGAGACAAAATAAGTTTTTTTATAGAACCAGAGGTGTTGCTTCGGATTTTTCAAATATATTTTTTTAAAAAACTTCACCTCAAGTATTGCACAAAGCGGTAAATGCAGTATCTTTAAGCATCATAAAGAGATAGATGCAATGTTCCACTTGCATTGTTTTCTCATCCTCCTCTTTTTTTGTCTCATTTTCCTCTGTGAGCATTATTAAAGGTAAAGATGTCAGTTACTTAGAAATAATATAAAATTAGAAAGAAGTGGTAAAGGAAACCGATGGAGAGAGAGAGAGAGAGAGAGGCGGGTAGGGACACAACAATGTTCCTCCCTGTATTGCCTTATCCTCGCCCCCCCCGCCCCCCCCCGCCCTTTTTTTTTTCTCCTTCAAGTGTCTTTTGCTCTGTGGGCATGAAAGGTAAAGATGCCAGTTACTCATCACCATATACAATTTTAAAGGGGGGGTGGTAAATGGCAAGAAAGATGGTGATGGAGAGGCAGGGGGGTAGGGACACACAACAGTGTGCATCTCTTCTCTGCCCTTTTCAGATGACAGCATAAAAGTGGACATAAATGCATTAAATTGTCAGTCGAGTGACTGTTTCCCTCACAGCTCATAAATTGAACTACAAAGAAAGATGGAATGACTGTTCTATAACTCTCTCTTTCCCAAAGAAAGATGTACCCATTGTTTGTGGTCCAACACCACAACTGGTCTCTACCTCCAGATTTGGCACAAAAAAAATGAAAAAAAAGAAATAGCCTGCTGGACTTAAAAGATGGATTAAAGTAATGCAGCTGCAATAGCCACCACCATCTGGTTTAGTTGCAGGCAAGGAGAACACATAGGTTTGCCTAAATATGAAAGCTACAAGTAACACCAGACACTTTAGATGTTCAGGGTTTGAAATGGTAATCATAAGAGACCATAGTTAGGTTGACAGACCATTCATGGAGTAGTAAAAGAAAATCTACTTGTCTTTTATACCAAATTTAGACCAGTTGGAAAGAAAGAATAAAGATGCATCCTTTAGTGTGTCTTCTCAATAGTAATCACCAATTCCTGAAGATATAAGCAAAAACATATCGCACTTTTCCTTTTATTTGTGAAAAATAGACATCATTTTATAGTTTAAATTTCTATGCACTAAAATCTTGCAACCGTTTGAAGAAGTTCAAGCACCATTTTCGCTGTCATATTAGATTATACAACACGAAGTATCAAATATTTTTGGTACTGTCTTTCCAAAAAAAAAAGTCATTAAATATATTTGGTTGGCTATATGATTGTTACCCAAGAATGTTATACTTGATCTATTAATTTATTGAGCCCTAGTCATTGAATTACAATATTTATATCCAAATTATGAGGTAATTTAAATTTTTAATCACTTTTGATGTGGAACAAAATTGGGGTGCTATAATCTCTCTCACTTAAAAGACAATGTCAAAATCTAACATATGTCAAAATTCAACATAGTCCAAATTAAATTCTAACATAATTCTTCTATCTTATAAGATAACTAATCTATAAAACAATGACAGTTAATGATAGTATATCCATTAACTCTTTATAAGATAATCTAAAATTTTAAACCATTTTCAGTATGAGACTAAATCGACTAAATCAAAATAGATGATTGTGAAACACCATTTCATACCTATTTAATTATTTATAATTATTCATATGATTATTCGACTGGGTATAAACAGGTGAAAGATTAAGAGAAAAATATCAAAAAACTCCTTACATGATTGTGTGTGTTTTGGTAAGATGCTGATAGCTTTACTCCCCAAAACATAGAAGACAAGTGAATGGAAGGTTGCTAGATTTAGCCCATTTGTCCTGTTTCACGCTTCCTTTTCCTGCACAAGGAAAACCACAAAGCTTGCAAACACTCTTCAGTTCTCACACACTCCTAAGTCTGAAATGTATGCCCTTCATGCCCTCTAGGTAATTATACAATGTTAAAAGTAGTACTAAACAACAAGTGCAGCTTGTTTTATGGCACTTGCAGGGCAAGTTGGATCCCTGTTCATGGATTAATAGCAGTGCAGTCTGAGCAGAAACAATGCATATGTAGTGGTAATAATAATAATTATAGAAGGTAGAAAGGAAGAAAGTAGAATTGGAAAACTTTGATTCATTGTTGAATTTATGATATGATCTTAAGATGTTAGATTATAGAAATATTTACATAATATGATCTAACTTTCAAATGAAAGGATTTACTGACTTGAAGGGAATTACAGATGTACCTTAGAGAGTGACATTATCCATATTATGGACATTCTCAGTGGAAGTAATACTCCATCTTAAGCATTGATAGTATGATCTTGGGATTAAGTCTCCCTTTTATCATTTACCATTTGCCAAAAACAATAGAATAATAAATAATTTTGAAACTAATTCTAAAGTATTGATGGACATCCCTAACGGAAGTGCTACTACAACTTGGAAAATTTTGACAAGTATACATAAAATCTATGTTGTTTTATAGAATTCAAAATATCATATGTATTCCACGAAGGAAATGAATGGTATAGCCAATTGTCGATTGACTTTACACATTAGAGCTAATAAATTTCTTTGTATATAGATGATGAATTATCGATAGAAATATTTGTGTTTATTTACATAGATGATAAATTATCTTTTAATTTCGATATAAACAATTTTTTTTATCTGCATTGCATCATTAAACCTTAATCTGATGTTTGGAAAAGAAAAAAAAGCTTTAGAAAGGGATTTTGCAAAAACAAAAAAACAAAAACAAAAAAAACTTAGAAAGAAAACCTGAATCTCCATTACATATTTCTTTCAAACTCTCCATTAGTTAGTCCTTTCGGCTTCTTTCCATAGCACAGTCTGGAGCTTTCAAGATTCCAGTCATGGTTTGCTGATGATCTACAAGTACCAAAGAAACAAAGAATGACTGCTAGGATTAGGACAGGTAAAAACCTACTCCTACTATTACTACTACTACCCATGAGTAGGTGTTATCCAAAACCCTACAACCAGTATAGCAAACTTTTAATCATTCCAGCCACCACCATAATGCCTAATCCAGTGTCTTAACTGCAGGTGCAGGTGAGCAGGAGTCACCAGCTACTGTTAACACCTTTTGGCCTCCTTGGGGCACCAACATTTTACGATTGATTTTGAACTTGTTTTCCTTGAGCAGAACCCTAAAAGGAAAACACCTGCAGAGATGGAAAAGAAACTATGAGATCATAGGTGTACCAACCAAAAGAGAGAGCAGAAACTTACACCATACACACCTGCTAAATGCTGTCTGGATAAAAAGAAAGGAATCAAGCACAAGTTTATAGCATGGTGAAGGGACAAAGAAGAAGAGGAAGGCATGTATACAGTGACGCTTTTGATGAGAAGGTTAAAAATGGTGTTGCTGGCTATTCGAGAAGCCATATATATCAAAACTTACCATTGAAACTGATGCGGAATAATTGGGAATGAGTTATCAGGATTTTGAGTAGAAAGAACATCCTCCATAGTTTCTTCGTAATCATATTAGATGTAATTTAGATCTTCCTAAACATTCCGTGGAATCATGTATTTAGAGAGGACAACAAAAGTGCGCCTTGGCCAATTTCTTGAATTAGATTGGATATGGAATGAGAATTAGCACCCCGAATTGTTTTCTATTTCATAGTTTGTAATAGGATTTTCAAGTAATGCAATTCTTTTTTTTCTCTTTTGACAAAACAAAAACCAAGCCCTCCATCAATTGATTACATGTGGAGATTAGACTTTTTGAGGTGATAAAAGCAGATGAGTTTGAGATCATGTTGGAGTGGTCCTTTGGTTCCCCTTGGCTTGGATTTGCACACTATTTGTTTTGCCCATGAGATGGTTGCTGGTGTCACTAGACAATTCTTTCATTTCTTCTTCCCTTGACGAACACGGGACAAAGGTTTGATGATGGCCAAAGTTTCAGGATCAGAGCACTCACTGCTGTGTTGCATGCATGCCTTTCCTTGTCAATCTTGGGATCCCATCTTTTTGATGCATGGGACCTCCATTGCATGATGGACAGCTTTCATGAAGGGTAGTATTGATTTCATGTGACTGTGTAGCACTGTGGAGTAGTTAAACCCACCTGAAATAGAGAGAGAGAGAGAGAGAGAGATTTGCCTTTGTTCACGCATTACACCCCAATAGTTCAAAAAATTATATTAGTTTATAGGAATTTGATGGATTTATTATTATGGGCCCAAGTATTTGAATATATGGTTCACCCTAAATAAATGAATAGGTTAATCTTCTCATTAGATCATATTATGATAAATTATTAGAACTGATACAGTAGTGAATAAGATGCGAGACTCAAGTAGAAGAAATTTATGATGCTAAAGATATATCATGATACCACCATTAGACTAAGCTTCATATACATTGATGAGATTTAATTTTGGACTAAATTGGTCATTAACGACTTGAAACCCTTAAATGGGATGTGTCTAAAATTTGATGAGTAAATTACCATTAATTTGGACAAAAGAATTTTAGGCTCAATAAATTAATACATCATAAATTGGACTTAACATACTGTAGATTTTGTATCGATTTCAATTATATCCTATCTATTTTTAGACCTAATTAGACATCCAATTCAAACTTTTATTTTCCTACCCGCATCTGTATTCTTATTCAATTTAAACGGATTCGGGTATGCGTCAAGCAAACCCGACCCGTGATTTCTACCTGCCATATATAAGACGCACAGTTTGAGAGGCCATGGCGGCCGACTCGTTCCTCCCGTAGGGTTCCATCACGATGGCGTCGTCCGCGCTGCAGATTCCCGCGGCCATCAAGTCGAGCTCCTCCGCTTTCTCCGGACGGCTCCCATCCACCAACAACATCGGGTTCTTGGATCGCTTGAGCTCCCTTTTCATCCCTTGCAGTTTGATTACAGTCTTTTCTCAGGGAATGATTTGGTTGCAGGTCGTCTACGGTATCTCTTTCGGTTAGGAAAAATGGGGTTTGCAAGTGCGTGGATGCTCCTCCTGCGGAGCAGAAGACCGGTAATTCTATATACTCCCTTCATCCCGAAGTATTATGCTGGTAAGTTTTGGTTTGTCGTAGCGGGCATACATTTTTTACTCGGCATATCAAGATTGCTGCCCTGATAGCCAGTATCTAGGCTATTCTGTTTTTGTTTCAAGTTAATCGATAGAGTTCTTGCTGAAAAAAGTGCCCGTTTACTTTTCTGTACTTCTGTAATGTTTTAGGAGCTAATTTTCTGCTCCATTCTTCAGATTCGTAAGTTTAGTTTTTCAATAAAATTATCATTTCTTAGCGTTTTCGGTTAGGATTGGTGGAACCATTTTGAAGAATTTAGGGAGAACATTCCGTAGCTCAAGCAAGTTCAGAACTGGGAGATCATAAATACATAGAACAAAGTTCGGAATTTTGGCCTAGGTAAGGGGCATGTTAGGCCTTCTAAATATAATCTTGTGGCAGGATGTAAGGCTATATATTTCAGTTTGACAAAGCTGAACTTAGATAACTTGGATATCCAGCATATCCCAATGTTGTTAAAAGGGGTACTTATGTATCTGAAGTAGTCCTCGGTATTGTTGGCTACATGTTGATCTTGGGTTTGGGACAAGAGATTGAACAAATGAAAGGCCCAATCACTCTGAGCACAGAACTAAATGTGCAATTTCATGCCCTTTCTTTTCTGCCATGTCTCTGTGTAGCTACTTGTTCTGGTAGGTCACTTTATCTGCATTTGTTGCTTCTTGTATTTTACATAACATAACCAAATCCTTGGTTTTGGAATGCTTTGTTTCAAAAAGGACTATATATTTGATGAGGTGAACTTGCAGAAAATGTTCTTTTGCGTTTTGCTTGATTTTGATTTAATGTAGGTGGTTTTGTTTGTGGATAACTTTTTCTTTGCATACAGGCTAATCAGTTTATTTCATTACTTGTTGTTACTGTTCTTTGCACTTGTGTTTATCAGAGAAATGTATTTTTTCATGTTTTTAATTATCTCATTATGCGTAGTTGGATCAGCCTATCCACTCATCATTTATCTGTGTTCATATCGATGACTTCAGGAGAGGTCAACAAGTCTAAAAATGCCCATTTTCTAATAATGTGATAAAATCAGTTGCCTAGATAACATGCATCATGATGATTATTCTACATTGTTCAGCACACTGAAACATATCAACTGCCTTTAAGGTTACGAGACAAGGGTTACAAGAAATGCCAATATGGCTAAACTTCAAGCAGGTTATCTGTTCCCAGAGGTTAGTAGTCTTCTTTATTATGGTTTATTTTACTGATGATGTCGACTATGATCTGTTAAAATGCTCTTGTAGGAAAACGCTTGGGGTCCTTGTGCAGTGGTCATGCTGCTGTAATTCATTTCACAAACTGGCATGGTAAAAAGTTTAATCTATGGTTTATGACCTCTGATGAATCATGCTGGGGGATAAGGAACCTTCCTATCCACCTAGCCACCCTGCTTAACTTATTTCCATTTTTCCACCTATGACACCACATCCTCATTTCTAACGTATTGCTGCCCATCCAGTGTTTCTTGCACCCATTTTTTGAAGTGGTAATCAGAGTGCTCGATCCCTAAATTTTATTTTTGTATTATATGGAACTGGATATTCTTTGAAGGCTTAATACCAAGGAGTGTACCAGTATATATGGCAATAAATTTATGCCTGTTACAACAGTGAATACCTCATGTCTGTTGCTTGACTATGCCACCCAAGGATCAGTTGAAATCTGGTTAGTTACTAGTTCTGAATTGTGCTTGGACATGTTAGCATGCTGGCAAAGCATGCTTTTCGATAGCATTTGAGCATACTATGCTATAATCCTAGAGCGGATACTTGTATATACTGTGCACTTTTAAAATGTTAGCCTTGTATTCACTTTTCTCTTCATAGTTATGACTTATGATGCAAGAGATTTAAAATTGCTACCTAACATATTGTTTAACATATTGTGTCGAGTTTCCAGGTTTTATTTGTTTGACTGAATATTATTTTCTGTTGCATTACATTGGAACACTTATGTTTTTCCCAAATTGCTTGAAGCTAGATCGCCAGAAGAAGAGCAGCACACATTTCAAAGTACCCTGATGCACAAGTCATAAGCCTTGGCATTGGTGACACCACAGAACCCATTCCAGAAGTTAATAACTTCTGCCATGGCTATGGTAAAACTTGTCTCTTGTATTGGAATAAACGTGATATTTTATAGGTTATTTATCTTCTTTATGTTATGCCAATGTCTGCATAAACTTGAATTTTATAATCTTATTATATGTAGAAATACTGATACTATGTTTATTGTAAATGAAATGCATTGCTGCACAATGATCTTCAATTGAAATACATCAAATCTAGTCTCATTAAAAAACTATAATTCTCATGATTCTCTTTTATGTTTGTAATTTTTTATGATTTTCTTAAGTTCGTGAGACACTTGCCAATCAATTTTGTATATGGTTGTTATTTTCATATTTATCTACTTTTAACCAAAATTTGTCGAACAAAGTGCTTCTTGAATGTAGTTTTCTGCTTGCTGAGAAGTTTTATAATAATCAAAGCTATGGTGAGAGTGATGACATTGTGTAAATAAAGTTGTATTTTCACTAAGGTTCATGTTTAACAGCAACAAACAGATGAAAAGGAGTTGTATCATATCTAAAGTCTGTCACATGGCATGTGTCCGAGGTCAACAACAAATACAACAACAAGATGCAAGGTTAGATGAGGTCAAATGGCATATCATTGAATATTATCACAAGATGGCAAGAGGATGAGTCTATTATTTCCAGAGAATCAGTTTGTTAATTAACTTGACATCTCCTGAAGTTTTAACTAAAACTTCACTTTCTTGGTTACAATCTTTTTTTTCAGTGGTTTCTGTCAGTATTTTTATAGAGATTTTACTAAAAGGTTAACAATATTAGACTTTTTATTTAGTGTAGGTCATATTTGTTTGAATTATTCATGGATCTTTGCTTATTCTGCATGTATAAAAATTGAACTTATTATATTATTTATGCAGAGAGCACATTCTCTCTCAACCGTTGAGGGATATAGTGGTTATGGAGCTGAACAAGGGGACAAGGTAACTAATTATATTTCACACCATTCTCTCTCTCTTTTTTTGTTTTTTAACCAGCTTTTTCGGTAACAATTTGTGAATTCTTTGAAGTTGAATGTAATATGTATTGTTTTGATAATTCGTTTACTTGTTGGACTTTTTCTGCAGAAACTAAGGGCTGCTATAGCCTCAACATATTACAAAGACCTTGCTATTGAAGAAACTGATATATTTGTCTCAGATGGTGCAAAATGTGATATATCTCGACTTCAGGTTGTTTTTCGTTTCATGTTTTCACTTTGTTTTTGTTCTATTTCCTATATTGAAATTGATGATGACTAATCTCTATGAGTCAACAAGTTGAGGAACTATTTGTGGTTCAGAGGGAAGAGGGTGGTTTGTATGGATAAACTGGTTTTATATGCCTTATCTTTCTTATACATTCTGCAGGTCCTTTTTGGATCTGAAGTGAAGATGGCAGTTCAAGATCCATCGTACCCTGTAAGACTACACTGCACACCCTTAATTTATGCTTTTCTCTCTTTTTAATTATAGAAGGCTACTTTTGAAATTTGTACATGGTTAATGCTATTATAGCATGTCGTTTTGATTCTTATTTGGAGTAGGAGCATCAACATTAGGCATTTGTATTCAGTGGATAGCTTGATGTCAATGCAACGTGTATATTTCTATGTTTATGGTCATCTATTATGGAGTTAAATCTTCAAACTTGAAGGTATATGTAAAATATGTCTACTTAAGGACTACTGTTATTACAGGCATATGTAGATTCAAGTGTTATTGTGGGACAAACTGGCTTATTTCAGAAGGATATTGAGAAATATGGAAACATTGAATACATGAGATGTGTACCTGAGAATGGATCTTTCCCAGATTTGTCAACCATTTCACATGTTGATATTATATTTTTTTGTTCACCAAACAATCCCACGGGTTCAGCAACAACAAGAGACCAGCTGATCCATCTGGTTCAGTTTGCACAGGACAATGGCTCAATTGTTGTTTTTGATTCTGCTTATTCCCTGTATATTTCAGACGACAATCCACGTTCTATTTATGAGATTCCTGGAGCAAAAGAGGTGAGTTCAGTGCTGGAACAATCTTCTTTTTGCAAATTGACTTATGATTATAGTAAAAAAAATGCAATATTATGCTTAAGTAAATGCATCTATACACATGATTATGGTTAGGATAGATTTATATACTGGATGATATAAAGACTTTTACCATCTGACATCATTGAATTAAATAATAAAAATTAAAATGAATGGCTGATGTTAGTATCGAGCTTTATGTTTCGGTATTTATGTATTGGTTTGATCAGTGTATAAGTCCTTGCTTATTGCCATCTTGAATTTATTATCTGTATCAAATGAAATATTGTTCACATGATTACATACTTATACCAACGTCCAAGCTGTCCTTACCACCTGTGAAAACCATGAAGAACCCTTTGTTTTTCCTTGCATTCAGTGAGGATATTGGATTAATACATTTTTATTTCTGATGCATGCGTACAAATGCCAAATCCTAGCAATAAATGTTGGAATTTACTTTTTAATGTAATGGGAGCATCCTAGGGTTCAGACTGCATTAATGTCTAGAATTGTATTTCCAACCATTCAACTTGAAATGCTGCCAACTGCTGCTGTCTATCTAGGTGTCATTTTGTACATATGTAATTCTATGTTTCATCCAAAGGTTTCATTATTGGAAGGATATTGTAGAGGGTGGTCTTCGGTACAATACGGTAAAGTTGCTAATTTGCAACCTGGGAGACTAGGGTTCAATTCTTGATTTTGAGAGGTAAGTTCACTTTCATTGGCTCTCCCCAGACTTATCATCAAGAGCCGTGCATGGTGTACACCCTTTAAGGACATTCTATAGCAAACAACTGCTTCTTTTTGCTATGTGCTAAACATGGAGCTTTTTGAAGCACTTGACTTGACACGTAGACTACCTTTGTGTATCTAAATCTGCGCAAGTATCCATTATGTAAATGCTAATCTTGGAGCTCCACTAGTGAATATATTCTTAAAAGTTACTTGGGTAAGAAAATTAATATCAAGCCTATATGGCCTCAACTTCCAGTTTCAATAGCTGCAGCATCCATTTATTTACATTAAACTATGAGGAAAAGTGAGCTTTTCTTTTGTAGGTAGCAATTGAAACATCGTCCTTTTCTAAATTTGCTGGATTCACTGGTGTTCGCCTTGGCTGGACTGTTGTCCCGAAGGAACTACTTTTCTCTGATGGTTTTCCTGTTGCCAAGGATTTTAATCGCATAGTTTGTACCTGTTTTAATGGTGCATCAAACATAGCACAAGCTGGAGGCCTGGCTTGCCTTTCTCCCAAGGGTCTGAACGTTAGTTTTGTTGACATTGAGCTGCTTAGCATAGGTGATACATGCTTACCAGATTCCTTGGTATTGTACAGGCCATGGTTGAAACAATCAAATTCTACAAAGAGAACACCGAGATAATTGTTGACACATTTAAATCGCTTGGCTTTGATGTTTATGGTGGGAGAAATGCTCCATATGTTTGGGTACACTTTCCAGGCCGAAGCTCATGGGATGTGTTTGCCGAGATTCTTGAGAAGGCGCATGTGGTCACCACCCCAGGAAGCGGGTTTGGACCTGCAGGTGAGGGCTTTGTTAGGGTCAGCGCCTTTGGTCATAGACCAAACATAATGGAAGCTGCCAAAAGAATCAAACAGCTTTACAAGTGATCTAGATTGCTGTTGAAGACTGTTTTGGAATGGTACAATTGTGATGCAGCAACACGTTGGTTTGGTTTGTTCATCATCACGTTTCGATTTAAAAAAGATACATTTGTTCGCAGCGAGGAGGAATAAGCAGCCTCTAGGGCAAAATATGAGACACCGTGAATTTTCTGTGGCTTTTGGAATGTTCTGTAAGGTTTAAACACAAGGCTATCATGTTTTTGTTGATTTTATTTGAGAAATGCCTGTTTATTAGCTGAATTTACTTGTTCTTGGGGTGAAGCTTTTTGATGTTACCTTCTGATTATGATCAACTCATGCTCTCATTTAGCACATGAAACAGCATAGTTTTCTGGATTTTGTCTGTGCATAGGAATATGATTAAGTAATATCGCAAAGGCATGCAACAAGGAACGGCAATGTGAGACAGGTACTAGAGAATGCCTCTCTCTCTCTCTCTCTCTATGAAGTCATGTTTCATGGGATGATTAACCCTTGCGCGCGTATGCCTCTTATCATTTGTACTCTAGTCATCACACCTAATAAGCTCAAGATGCTACCGCCATAGTTCATACCTTTGTTATAAACAATTGCAGACTTGTCATGCAAATGCAAAATTTATAATAATTATTTTTTTTGCAAAGATAAATGATGAAGACATAATTTGATCGATAAGGGTGCATAAGATAATATTTGATTCTTAGCCAGAAGATATATTGGACAATCTCTAATAATGCTTAGCTCGAGAAGGGCATATTGATCAATCTTCGATGCTTAGCTCGAGAAGTATGCATTGGGCAACATTTGATGCCTTCCGAAATGTATGTATTAGACAATCTTTGATATTTAGCCCAAGGAGGACATATTAGGTAACCTTTTATGCTTAGGGAAGAGATACTTAGCCCAAGGAGGATATATTGGATAACCTTTTATGCTTAGGGAAGGGCACATTGGATAATCTTCTTCGACGCTTGGCTTAAGAATGACACATTATATAACAATTTGACAGCAAGGTAGAAGTCAATGCTCGTGTTGATCAATCTCTTCCTTGAGTATAAAGTTGATGAGCGAGAAAAATAATTAAGAAGTTAAAGAGCAAAATTCAAATGACAAGACGTCTAGTAGGTAAAACAATATCTAAAGTTATAAGGGCCTTCCCAAAGCAAGAGGCGCACTTTGCATTTTGAGCCCTCGAGCCTTTTGAGTTCTTAGCCTTCCCTACCTCTAGTCCATTTGACTTTCAGAGCACTTCTCTTCTTTCTCCAGTCCAGGTAATGGCCTCTTTTGTTTTGTTTAAGTCCCAAATCCCTAGTCAACAAATAGTTGAGAGGGTTGAGGTGAATAGTCCAAGGTCAGGAAGGGTCCAATCTTCTTCTTCTTCTTCAGAGGGGATGAAAAGGGTGAAGGGTTTCAATGATCAGGATTCCACCTTGGTTCTGAGTTCTTGAAGCGCTAGCACATCAAGTGCTCGATCACTATTGAATGTCAAATGTCATTATCTCAACTTGCAATTCGTCCCTATAAGTGATATGTAGATACTTGTGCTTGCATGTTGATGCTTTGGAGGTTCGATTTTAGTTCTCACTTCATCAACTCATTCCAACGTGCCTTTGCTAGTGGAGAATATTGCATTCTCATATGTCAAATATTGCCATGCTAGCATAACTCTAATCTTAAATCTTTTCTATATCTATTTTTGAATCTACAAGAGAGCTAAGGGTACTGTCATGTAGCATGAAAAGGGTTTAAAATCAAGAGTGTCCTGACCTCTAATAAAGGTCGAAAGGGGTGATTTTTTTATATAAAAGAATCGATTTTGGGATTCTAGTTTTAACTATTTGCCTGGTCCTTCTCCAATTCCCGCTTCTCTTCTTGACCTTTGAGTAAAATGGTTAGGTATTTTAGTTGATAAAGGTCTTATCCTCTTTCTTAGCCATCAAATGGATGGAAGACTTGTTAATTGATGTCGGCCTCAGCTCGATTCCTCGGGATACATTTTTAGCACCTTAGTTCTTTTCTCTTCTAGTACTGTTCTCCCAACACCTGACTTAGATGTTTTTATTGCAAGAATGGATCTCAAGATTCTGAAGCAAGAGTAGGGAGCAGCCTTAGCCACTCATGTTGACCCGAATGCCCCTATCACTCCTATTTCCCTAACCGAGGAGTTGAATCCCTCCATGACTCCTGCAAAAGGGAGTGCTCCAACTGAGGTGCCACTAAGGAAATACTATGTTGTGGTGAAGAAGAGGTTGTCAAGACTTTGTGACAACAAGGTTTTGAGAAGCCAGTAGCCCAACGCTCTTGTGCCCAAGGGAGGACGACATAGAAGAAGTCAAGGCATCAATTTACCTTTGACTTGTGCAAACACAAGTTGACCTCCTTCACCAGGGCCTAAAGGTGTTTAATGTGATATAGAAGGATGAACATAGTTGGTCGAGTACCTATGAGAATCCCTGATTTTGGCATTGGATAAGAAGGCGTGCCCTCTGAGCTATTGATTGACTCCAGAAAGTGGGGTTAAGTTGCAACAACTTATAAAAGTTATAGTTCGATCTTTTCTTTCTTTATGTTGGTCTTCTAAGACACTTGTTTGGTGCAACACAACCACTACCTTATGGTATTGATCGATCCAGTTTGATTGACTCACAAATAATTACTAACCTAGAGGCAAAGGTGGTCGACTTGGAGACCAAGTTAGTTGATCAAGAAATAAAGCTGATCTAGGCACAAAAATATCTAGAGAATCTCATGTAGAATAATACCCGACTGACATACCAGTTGAAGATGATTTAAGAGAACAAATATTAAATGGAGGATGAACTACTAAAACTCTAGAGTGAGATTGCTATCTTGAAGTCCCTGTTGGAAAATCTAAGGGCGACATTACACAACGGAAGAATATAAAATAGAAACCCTAAATTTCCTAAAAAGATTGGTGCATAAAAATCCACAAAACTTAAATCCATGTGTGAGATAATATATTTACTTGCGGAGATCGTATATCCTTGAATTTCTGTAAATCTGTGGGATTGGATGAAGGAGTTTAAATGCCCTCCTCTCTAGCGGTGATCAACACAATAGTAGTGAGGAGATGTTGTTAGAATCGGAGTGGCACTAAAAGGGGAGGGTGAATTAGTGCAGCGGATTAAAACTCGTAAGTTTAAACTCGATTTCGATTCGACAATGAATGACTTGGTGAAAGCAGCTCGAGTAAAGGGAGAAGATGAAAACCGAAAACTTGCTGCTATGTAAATAACGGTTTCAGAAATGTAAATACTCACACATTCAAGGAACACACCAATTTAAAGTGGTTCGATCAAATGACTTACATCCACTTGCGAAGCCTTCTTCGATGAGGCTCCCAACTTCCACTAGCATATCACTTTGAAGGGAAAGGATAAATACCCATCTTACAACCTTTTACAAGTGGTTCACACTCTTACAGATTTTCAAAGAGAAGGAGGGAGGTGAACACTTAAGCTATTGAAAACAAGACTTG
>LVTN01000980.1:100405-114563 GCA_001649415.1 Musa itinerans | reverse complement strand
ATAAACAGTAGCAGTATCATCTTTGCTTCTTCGGGCTTTATTATTTCTTGTGTTATCTCTGTCTTTATCCCAAAATTATAGAGCTCCTCTAAAATATTTGAATAACGAACTTCTCTGGGAAGAATTTTTCTAGCTGCATAAACTATTTATTTTTGGCCATTGTGAGATAGTTCTTGAGATTGAATCCGCTTTAATAGCTATTTGATGAGGAATGCGGCATATGTTGATGTGGCTCAGTGGTGGGAGTCAAATGCCAATAATTAGATGCCATGGGCCCATATATTCCCCCACAACCTTCTCTTATTATGATGCACAATGATGATTCCCTCTGTCATTTTTAGTGACATAATACTTTCGTCCTGATACGTTGGTGGTCAAGCTAAGAAGTCAGTCCACAAATGCCAAAAGATTGATAATATGGGGCCACATATCTCACTAAATTCTTCTCTTTGGATAATGCAATATATATTCTTCTCGTCGCTTTATGCCATTATGCCTTCTTCGTGAGATGTTGGTGGCCAAGCTTTGCAATCCATATTATGCCTTGGTGTACAAGTTTGTGATGTCGATCTATTCTTTGGCAGGTGATTCCTCGTGTAACTTCATCAACTTTATGCCATCACGTCTTCTCCCTCAGCCTTCCATGTATCTAGAAGAGGTGAAACATAAAGCATCATCATCTGGTACAAGTTATCAGACGTGTTGGGTTCTATTCGTGTGATTTTGCAAAGGGAAAGCTGGTCTACATTTTTACCATCATGGAAGACTTAGACCATCCTGCTTGATGTTAAGGATCTATGTATAAGCTGGAAAACTATAGTATTTGTCCAAGAAATATATTCTTTGTTAGAGACTATAGTTTTCTTTATGGGAAACAAAACATAAAATTCTGCATCAATATATACTCTCCATTTGTCTCTTTTAGACTTTCGAAATTAGAATAGCTTGCCCTCGTGAATAGTCCTTGAAGTAACTTGGACATGATACTGGCTTAGTTTGATTTAACCTAACCCTTCCCTCGCTTATAGAACGGAAGTTCTTTCGTTAATTAGTTATAAGAAGAGTAATAATGGAGAAAAGTGTTCAAACTATTCGTTTGTGAGATAAAAAGCGAAATGAACTGTGAGAGAGGATAGTCTCATATCGTAAGGAAAGAGTGTAGTTATATACACTATATTTGACTTATATCTAAAAGCTTAATTTTTTTCGTTTGATTGATATATGTTAATTCAGACTAGATTGATTGAATTTATTTCTGATAGGAGGAGTTTGTCACACAAATATATTGCATTCCTATGCATATAGGATTAAACTAGAAGTTTGAAGTATAGATATCTACAAAAATAAATTATATTGTTGGCAATAAAGACGTGATATGCATAAATGCATAAATGTATGTCAAGCAAATGCAATTTCCATGTCCAAATTATGTTTCTACTGAATGATTAAGCAGAAAAAGGCTAACTTGCAATTTGATGGTGATTCCCACATCTGATATCGTGGCTTGGTGGTGAGAGATATCAATAAGTATCCCTATCCTTCTCTTGAAATGATGAACAGTGATGATTCCTCCATATATCCTCTACCTGAGATGTTGTTGGTGAAGCTCATCAGTAGCGTGTCTATCCAAATTATTCTCTTTGAATCATAGATAGCGTTGGTTCCTCCTGCCTGTTTATGGGATGCCTTGGTGTACTCTTGGAAGTGTAATGGACTCGATCGGGCCATCTGTCCTGCTGGATCGACTCCGAACACAATGAATGCATGTTCTTGAAACTGTACAATATGACCCCTTGTCTATCATTCTTGATACATCAGTTGACAACGCTTATCATCAGCATGTTGTTTCACGGTTTGGTCACACTATGATCAACGATTTTATATAATTATCTTATAAATTAACTTTCCACTTCATTTCGGTGATTATTCACATTCATATCACCAGTGGGGGTAAGACGATCCATGTTAGTAAACATTACTTGATGAAATCTTCAAATACATTGCCTTGTCCTCTCGATGGAGAGAGGAATCTGCAAATCCATGGTGTTGGAGAGCTAGATGGAGTGAGAAATGGAGTAATTATATTCCTAATTAAATATAAATTTGAGGATTAATAAAATCAACTATGAAGTGTTAAGTCTTACTTGGATTAGGATATAACTAATGGAAAGAATGGGTTGCTTTTCCAGAATAATCGAATTTATCTAATAAAAATCATAGACATTAACAATTTTGATCTACTAGTCAATCCTAGTTAGATGACCTCTTTGGTTTCCAGTTTGGATCTCTTATTTTGGTTTCTTAAACAAGAGTATGTATGATCAACTTTCAATTTCTTATTAATCCCTATAGATTAGAAAAGTGAAGTGAAGGAAATTTGATGTTCATTTATCTCATGTTAAATAATATTCTTTAATTTTTATTACCAAAGGTAAGATGAATTTTGATGCTTAGGACGTCGATGTCAATTATCTTTGTCGACCGAGCTACCTAATATCAATTATGAGTTTCAAATTATGGTCCGCATGATAACATAAGCTTACGTTTTAGATGTTTGAATTTCCTATTATTTTAGAATTATTTCGAATTTTCCGATCAAAACCTTCACATTTAGTGATATAATAAAATATAGATTAAAAGTTCAAAGATAAGAAGAAACAGTACAATCTTTGACAAAAGAAAAAACAACATTTCTATGTATGTGGCAAAATAAAAGCTTAGAAAGGATACTCACATGATCCAAACGATGGTTCTCATAATCATGTTGTTTTAGCATCACTTCCTACGATTATTTCGACATTTCTATGGTGATGAAAGGGAATGCATTCTTTGTGTTTTCTGTCGCATCAAAAGCACCATCTTGACACAAAAAAGGCCCACAACATTTGTTCTGGTTTGCGGCAACATGGTTGGATGCAGCATAATAGATATGATCGTCAACCGATCGTGCCACTAATCTTGATACAAAAGGGGTCAAATCTGCTTGAGTTCACTATGCTCATGCAAGATAGATATTTTTTATTTATTTTATGTCTTGTTGTTGTTTTTCCTTTTTTGTTCATTACCATTTTGTCGTTGTTCTCGTGAGGACAGAAGAAAATTCTCATTCTTTTAGTAGTGGAATTTGCACCATTTAGGAGAGCTTCAGCAGCGACAATTGGTAAACCTGCACGAGCCAGATTTATGGGATCATACTCTTAATTGATTTCTTCCAGTGTGCTTTGATTCACGAAACTGTGAAGGGACAATTCACTCCATCCATGGACTGTCCTCAGACCAGGATCTGCCTTTTCTTTGTTCGCCACACCATTTTGATGGTGCTGCAACGTCGGCCAATAAACTTGGATGGGAATAATGATACGTGGTGGTACGATTGCAAGAACATTGAAGAAGGCTTCATGATTAAGCTGTTGGTGATATTATGCATCTGAGATAAGGATGAACATTCATCAGGTTGGAGGGAGCTCTCTCTATAAATAGCCCTTCTCGCCTTCCGACCTGATCACCGCACACACCAGTTACGTACTTGGCTCTTCTCTCTCAAGTTTCAACATGTATTTTATGCCCAGGATCCATAAGCCGATGGGGCTAGATGAGTTCAAGCGACTTCTCCGAGGAGCTGATGAAAACAAGGATGGAGGCTTAAGCCAGGCTGAGCTCTGGAAAGCTCTCAAGGTCACAGGTATCGGTTTCGCATGGTTTAGGGCATGGTTATCGTTGAGAAAATTTGATCTTAACCGGAATGGCGTCATCGACGGCGACCGTGAACAGGAGAAGCTTTTGCGTTATGCGGAGCAGAACTGGAACATCATCGTTAAATAGAAAGAGGGAGAGAGAGAGAGAGGGAAATAGTCTCTCACTCTGGGATGCTCCACTGGATATATATGCTAGCTAAATGTTTATCCTATGAATGTAGCTGTTAGTAAATGATAAATATGAAGACGGTATGCGATAGAAGACCATGATATGATGTGTGTTTGTACCAAGTTCTCTGGCTTCTTCTTTTCGCAAATAAACTTGAACTAGCCAAGCAGTAGTTCTCATGTTCCATTCCCTCCTCGGCAAGTATGGGTTTCTGCAAGCTTCGTGCAGGCTCCATGGGCATCACCTTATCTGATCTAAGATATTTGTCCTCATGATCATGTAATAATTGCTGGGTCTCCTCTTGATGGAATTTTTATGGCATCTACGGACGCCTCAGCCATATTAAATGGGATACTGTACGCTCAGAAGAGTAGATTAGAAGTTTCCTTTTTCTCCCTTGATAGTGATTTATTAAAATGACTTTCATATTTTAATCATGAGAGGATTGATCTTTTTTTTAGTAATAATTTTATACTTTGACTTGAAAGGATTGATTTTTTAGTAATGATTTTATAACATAATATTTTATTTATTATTCACTCAGTGGTTTAAATCATTTAATCATTATTCGTTGGTATTTATTAAATCCTCCAAATTTTATGAATGACTGGTGTAATATAATTTACTCGATTAGCAATTAATTAAAAATTATTAATAATATTAACTATAACTAAATATAAATTATTTTTTTATTTTAAAAAGATCATTTGTTTTATTTTACAAGAGGATGATTATATATTTTTATATTAGGACCCGAGGAAAAAGGCTGGCCACCGCCGCTTACACCCTCTCCCCCTTCTCAAGTGGGCGCCTCTTGTTTCCTCCTTTTACTCAATAGTAACGCAGCTCTCCCCGATGGACTCCTTCACAGGTCGTGTTCTTTAATCCCTTTATGTGCTTTTGACGTCCCGGAGATGATGTTGTTGAGTTGGATGCCTGCTAATGCAGGTTAGCATGAGTCATATAATAATGTTGTTGAGTTGGATGCCCTGCTAATGCCTGCTAATGCAGGTTAGCATGAGTCATATAATAACAGAATGAGTCATATATATATATATATATATATATCATGTTACCCGATCTAGTTACTAGCCTCGAAATCTCATCTCATATTTTTTATACCTAAAATATTGCTCTATTAATAGTACAATCAAACTCATTTATGGAAGATTGAGGACTTCAATATTTTTGGAGTACTAGTTAGATTGATTGGTAAAGATTTTTGTGAGATCAGAGCTTGGAATTAGAAATCACATTCACCACTTATCCTCTTGAAAAAAATGAAATGTTGTTCTACGGGTAAGAAGGGCATAATCTTTGGACGTGAGCAAAAAAACAAAATTGACAAGAACCTCACATCATAAATTTTGGGGTTTATAGCTCCATCCATTACACACTCTATTTGTCAGTAGCACATTCTGTTCTATGCTTCTTCCGAGCATGCGTTTCAAGATCCGTACGTATTAGTAGAACAGTTCATCGGCATCATCTACTTCTGTCGGTCTATTATTCGTTGCCTGCCAAACGTCGCATAAAAAGCATTATGGAGACTAATTATATATTTCCCGTTGCGAGGTAGAAATTATCGAGCATGTTGCATTGGAGATATATAGTAAGATTAATGCTCGATCAGATTGGTTTCCTGGTGCCGGTCATCATCGCTATGAACTCTTCCATGTCGACGAGCCCGTCCCCGTTCTTGTCCACTTGCTTCACCATCCTCGCGCAGTCCTCCAAGGTACAACTTTCGCCAAGTTTCTCCATCATTCTCTTTATCTCTTCGGCGCTTATACGTCCATCGCGGTCCTCGTCGAACATGCCAAAGGCGTTTTTCAAGTCTCGGATGCTTACGTCCTTGGTCACCCTCATGAACTCGCCGAAGTCCAGAGAGCCATCATTGTTGAAGTCGGCCGCCTGCATCATCTGCTTGGCCTCACGGTCGGCGTCGCGAACGTTCATCTTGTGCAGCAGCTGCCGCAGGTCGCTGAACTCAATCCTCTCTTTGTCCTTCGATATCTTGCTGAATATCTGCTTCATGGCCTCCTCGTCGGGCTGAAACAAGGGTTTCAGGTCTGAGGCTTGGCTGTCCTTCCTTGATATCCACTTCTTTTCCTTCAGCTTCTCTACGTTGTAGCGGAATTCAAGAATCCTCATCTGTCGCATGTTTCCACGTAATGAAATGTGGTAGCACCTGCAAGATGAAGGCATATCGGGGATTTGGCCCCTCAGATTTATAGTGCCTGAATGGCTCAGTCTCCAGATTCTTGAAAGAAGCATAAAGTTTGGAGATTCTTATCCGCCGCACAAAGGGATGACACCTCTCGATGCCTCCCTACATGGCCAAACCGAAAGGTGGGATGGGATCAAAGGTAAAACATGCGGACATGGAGGCAAGCATAAGAATCTTTGGCAACGTTCACGAGTGCAAAAAGCTTCCTTTAATGCTTCTCTTTTACGTAAGGTCAGATCAACAAGATCAAGAAAGCTAGAACATGCATGAATTCGAAGCAATACAACTTATACTCACTGCTTCAGGCAGCAATACGTACGAGTGTAAAGTTGAAAGATGCTTCGATAAAGGAAATATCCAATAACTATGTATGTATATCTTCCATCGCACACACTAAAAATATTTGCCTATTGATAAGGTATATTTTGGGGCTCTGGCCACGTCACAACCAACGCCGCACCCCGCCACCGCCAAGTCAGTAAGAGGAGCGCTCCACGCGCCGAGCCTGGATCCGTACCAAGGCATTCCTCGGTACATCCCGTCCCGGAAAGCTCGGGACGACGTCGTATGGTGTTGTTCCGCACGTTCCAGGATGGCTGCTGCGCAAAGGTACATCCTCACCCCCCGAGGATCGATCGCCACGCCAAACCCGCGTACGACCGACCCTCATACAGTAATATAAAAACCCATGGCCGGCATCTGGCCAGGGGAGAGGCAAAAACCGAGAACCAAGTACTAACTTACTCGTCGAGAGGCCAAAGTCAGTAACCACCTAACGATGGCCCTCTGTGCAGGAAGGCAGATCCCCCCGAGGCATGACCGTCCCGACCAAGAGATGCCAGTCAACATCCCAACGCCAACGGCCGACCAAGAGGCGCCAATCAACATCCCGACGCTAGCGTCCCAACCTGCGGTCAATCAACCTCGACGACCCGTCCGGCCGACCATTGACTCCCGACATCGACCCGTGGACCAAGCTATGCTGACTCATCAGCCACGACACATCAGTTCTCTATCATTTTTTGCACTAGAAGGAGGGTCATGTCGCAGAAGCATCCCGCAAGAGTTCTCCCCGAGGGAGAACCACCAGCCGGTCACCCCCCTTCCGGACTCGGGGATCAGCCTCTCCCTGTCCTCAGAGACGGGGGGATCCTGGTCTCGATGCTAGATCGCTACTGGCAACTATTCAACGATCCGGGACTCTCCCCCAGATATGCTATAGGACCCGTGGTCGTCTCCCCCGAAGTGTTCCATGCCCTGACCAAGCAAGTGCAGACCTTGGCAGGAATGATGCAAACGATCGTCCTGCTCATCCCACTAATGATACAGTTGGTACGTCCCCCAACCGACCCAACACCGCAGCAACCGAATAGGGAACAAGTCAGGACGGGAGAGACCCGAGAGCCGATGGCTACCCCAAGAAACCTGCCCAAGCGGAGTGCGCCAACAACTCGCCGAACCACTCCATCACTCCCCGAACCCGACACCCTATCGTCGAACTCGGTGGACGACCCATTTAGGGTATAGCTATCCATAGTCAATCGACGTCTGGATGAGTTCCAACGCGAGTTCCAAAAGTCACGGGGCAAGACAGGCAAAGGCAGCTCAGGTTGATCCCCATTTGCTCAGGAAATACAGGACAAGCATTTACCGCTCAACTTCAGGCTACCGGCGTTGGAAACGTACGACAGTGACTCCGACCCTACGGAACATGTCGCAGCGTTCCGAGCTCAGATGGCCCTTTACGGCACCTCTAATGCCCTGATGTCCCCATTTGCTCAGGAAATACAGGACAAGCATTTACCGCTCAACTTCAGGCTACCGGCGTTGGAAACGTACGACAGTGACTCCGACCCTACGGAACATGTCGCAGCGTTCCGAGCTCAGATGGCCCTTTACGGCACCTCTAATGCCCTGATGTGTCGAGCATTCCCGACTATCTTCAGAGGATCGGCACGAGCGTGGTTCAGCCGACTGCGCCCGTTCTCGGTCTCATCCTTTGATCAGCTCGCAAGGGAGTTCGAGCAAAACTTCCTAGCTAGCATGCGACCCAAGCCTTCCATCTCCACCTTGCTCACGTTATCCCAATGCGAAGATGAATTGCTCTCCTAATTCGTGGCATGCTTCGCCGTTGAAATCCGGGGATTCCCGAACGCTCACCCTTCTTTGATCATGCAAGCATTTCTGATGGGCCTGAAACTCTCGAGGTTCTTCTGGTTGCTGATTGAGAAGCCGCCTGTGACCATCCTCAAGATGCTACAGTACGCCAACCAGTACATCGCCGCCGAAGCCCTAATGGCAGGAAGGCATGAGGATATTAAGAGGCCAAGGATGGAGCAGGCCCGAGGAGCAGCTCCGGCGCCACCAATGCATCCTCGCAGGAGGCCCGACCGACCCGAGCTCTTACTCCTGAGGCCCCCGCCTTTACCTAAGAACACATCTCGTACTGAGATATTTCTCCAAATCAGGGAGAAAGGTCTCTTACGGTAGCCCAATCCCCTAAAGGCTACTCACAAGGACCGATCTAAATATTGCAGGTTCTATCGGGACTACGACCATGACACGGAAGATTGCCGCGACCTCCAAAATCAAATCGAGGAACTAATCCGAAGAGGTCACCTCGGGCGCTACCTCAATGAACTAAGAGAAGCAACTTCGCGCCCCAGGAGACCTGTCGAGAGGCAGATCAACGTCATTACCGGTGGACTGGCTGCCGACAGTAGCAGCTCGACGACAAGAAAGGTCTACGCCTGCAGCACGGTGGAAAAACACCCTAGACCCGAGTTCAAGCCCGAAATCACTTACAGAACCGAGGAGGTCGAGCGCTCCCACCACGACGATGCTTTGGTGATCTCCATCCAGATCGTCAATGCTCGGGTCAAAAGAGTAATGGTCGACACCGAGAGCTCTGCCAATGTTCTATACCATGACACCTTCAAGAAAATCGGCCTCACTAATGAGGACCTCACTCCCATGACTTCAGCGTTCACCGAATTCACCGGAGATTCTATCTGCCCGCTCGAGACCACTGTCCTCCCCGTTACCATCAGGGAAGAACCAAGAGCCAAGATGACAATGACTACCTATATGGTAGTCAACATGCCCTCGGCCTACAACGTCATCCTCGCCCGGCCGACGCTCAATAAACTGAAAGTGATGGTTTCTACCTACCACCGAGCAATCAAGTTTCCGACCTCAATAGGGGTCGGGGAATCCCGAAGCGATCCGGGAGAATCAAGACATGACACCAATGCACGTGGAGCCCCAAAAACCCCTGATCCCCGTGAAGGCATGACACCAACGCACCTGGAGCCCCCTGAGCAACTCACCAAGGTACCCCTGAAGAGGGACCGACCCGATTTGATTGTGAAAATCAGGACAACACTCCCCGATGCAAACCAACTCCAGCTCATCGACTTCCTGAAGGAAAATGCCGTTGTGTTCGCATGGTCCTCGAAGGAGATTCCCGAAATCGACCTAGGGGTGACCAAGCACCACCTCAACATCCACCCCGAGGCTAGGTCGGTGAAACAAAGGCCGAGAAAGTTCGCTCTCGACCGACAAAGAGCAATCAGCGACGAGGTCAACCGCCTAAAAGAGGCAGGATTTATAATCGAGGCGAAATACCCTCAATGGCTATCAAATATAGTCCTCGTTAAGAAACACAATGGAAGCTAGAGGATGTGTGTTGACTACACCGATCTTAACCAAACTTGCCCCAAAGACTGCTATCCACTCCCGAGGATAGACCAGCTGGTCGATGCCACAGCAGGCTACGAACTCCTTATGTTTATGGACGCGTTCTTAGGCTACAACTAGATCCAGATGGCACCTCAAGACCAAGAAAGCACAGCCTTCATCACCGACAGAGGAGTGTATTATTACAAAGTAATACCTTTTGGCCCGAAAAATGCCAGGGAGACTTACCAAAGAATGGTCAACAAGCTGTTCAAGCAACACCTCGGGAGGAACATGGAAGTGTATGTAGACGACATAATCGTGAAAAGAAAGACAGCAAGCACACATCTGGCCAACCTGGCGAAGAAATTATGAACGCTCAAGCGGTTCAACATGCACCCAAATCCCTCAAAGTGCGTCTTCGGGGTCAGCTCGGGAAAATTCCTCGGGTTCGTAATCCACCAGAGAGAAATAGACGTCAATCCGAAAAAAGTGCGGGCCATAACAGAGATGCAGCCTCCCCACTCGAACAAGGATGTGCAGCACCTCGTAGGAAGGCTGGCGGCGCTCAGCAGGTTCATATCATGGTCAGACGACAAGTGTCTCCCCTTCTTCTGAGCTATTTGACAGGCCAACAGCTTCGCATGGACCTCGGAGTGCGAGTAAGCCTTTGAAAAGCTAAAGAAGTGCCTCGCCCGATTGCCCAAACTCGCCTCACCCAAGCCAAGCGAGGTCCTCAGTCTTTACCTTGCAGCTTCGGCACAGGCGGTCAACTCGGTGCTAACTTGAGAGGCGCCACCAACTGAGCAACCTGTCTATTATGTCAGCCACGTTCTCGTCGGGCCCGAGGTAAGGTACTCCCCGATCAAGAAGCTGACCCTTGCACTGATGAAAATGGCTTGAAAGCTACAACCAAACTTTCAAGCCCACACAATCAAAGTGATAACCTACCAACCATTATGGCAGATCCTCTCCAAGTTCGACGTATCAGGTCGAATGCTATGATGGTTGGTCGAACTCGGTGAATTTGACATTCAATACGCCCCCAGAATGGTCATTAAAGCCTAGGTATTGGCTGACTTCATATCCGAACTAACTCTTGAAGATCGTGCTATTGGACAGGAGCACAGCGAGAGCGCGTTGACCCTGCATGTGGATGGTTTGGCCACCGTCGAGGTAGCCGAGGTCAGACTTATCCTCAAAAGCCCATTCGGAGAAACCTACGAAAGATCACTCCGGTTGCAGTTTCGAGCCACCAACAATGAGGCCGAGTACTAGGCGCTACTCCACGGACTGCGCCTCGCCCTGGAGATGCATGTGGGCGACCTCAAGGTTTTTAGTCACTCCCAGTTGGTGATGGGACATGTCAATGGGAGCTATAAAGCACGAGACTCAACAATGGCGCTATACCTAACAGATGCAAGACGGCTCACCCGCCGCTTCAATCGCCTCTTGGTTACAATGATACCTCGAGCACAAAATGCACAGGCCGATGCTTTGGCCAAGTCGGCCTCCACTAGTAGCCCGAGAGAAATCCCGTCAACTGAATCCATAATGGTGCCGACAATGCCAACCCATGACATTGCTGAAATAGAGGTTTCGTTGAACTGAATGGAAGAAATCCTTCGCTTCAAGAAGGACGAGATGCAGCTCGACGACTGAGGTGAACCCAAGCCTGGTACTGTGAGGTCGGTGGAAAGCTATACCGGAGAGCCTTCTCTCAACCCCTCCTGTGTTGTCTCGTGCCACTAGAGGCCGAGACAGTTCTCACTGAACTCCACGAGGGTATCTGCGGGGAGCATATCGGGGGCCGAACCTTAGCCTTCAAGATCCTCAAACAGGGATACTACTGACTGACCATGCGCCAAGATGCCCTATCATACGTACAACAGTGCCAACAGTGTCAAAGGCACACCCGGTTGCAACATCAGCTAGTGGTGCCTCTTACCCCGATGGATGCGGCCTGACCCTTCACCCAATGGAGACTTAACCTCCTTGGGCCTTTCTCTCCAGCTTCGGGATAACAACGCTTCTTAATAGTCGGGGTTGACTATTTCACGAAGTGGGTCGAAGCTGAACCCTTAGCATCCATTACCGAGAAGCAAATCTAGAATCCCGAAGGCCATCATCACCGATAATGGAGCTCAATTCAATAACGCTAAATTCAAGGCTGACTACTAGTCACACGGGATATAATTGAAGTTTAGCTTGGTCGCACAGCATCAAACCAACGGCCAAGTCAAAGTAATGAATCATACAATCTTGAAAGGCCTCAAGAAGAGGGTCTCGAGCGCGTGCGGGGCCTAGGTGGACGAGCTCTCTAGCGTCATGTGGGCAATGAGAACGACCCCTAAGACCACCTCGGGGGAGTCTCCGTTCAGCCTAACTTTCGAGATCGAAGTAGTCCTTCCACACGAAATGGTGTTCCTAACCTTGCACACCATCACCTACAAGCAAGATGACTCCGAGGAGGACCTCCGGGCAAACCTGGATCTCCTTGAAGAAAGAAGAGCCGAGGCGCACCTACACACCCTAGCTTATAAAAAGTCCACAGCCCGGATCTGCAACCGCAGAGTCCGCTCATGGCCAATCAAGGCTAGAGACCTCGTCCTTCGGAAGGCTGAAGTGAGCGACCTAACCCAAGCAAAGGGAAAGCTCATGCCAAATTGGGAAGGCCCCTTCCGGGTCTACAACGCGGTTCGAGAAGGGACCTACCATCTCGAAACTATGGAGGGGAATCCCTTGCCAAGGACGTGGAACACGACAATTTTAAAAAGATTTTATCCGTGAAGGCCAAAAAGTCAAGATTCCGAAAAGCCTGTTTTCATTGATAAAAAAACTATACACATTGTGGTCGGGCAATGCAACCTCAAAATTTGACTCGACCGAGACAAAAAATTAATTACACCCCTTAGTTCGGGGGAGGAGTCTCGGGCCCGTCATTAAAATGGACGTCCGTCGGCATATCAATGTTTTGATCCTCCGGCAGGTTGGCAAACGAGTCCGACTCCAGTTCCAGGTCTAGGTACCTCGAGCAAAGGCAACCCGATACCCGAATTCATACGTCACCCGCCCCAACCTCAGCAGCCCACGCTCGAACCCGGGAGATGACTTATACTCAGTGATCGCCCCCTTGATCTTCTCAGGCAACGTTCGGTGCTCCTCCTTCAGAATCTCCTCGATGGCCCAAGTAGAAGACCTGGCGGATTCGACATCCCGGGAGAGGGTTAACAGCTCATCATTGAGTGTCCGGACACAGGCTCGGCTTTCCTTCGGCTCGGCCTTCAGACGATTCACCTCTTCTTCCAGTTCCAAGGCACGCCATTCGACCGTGGCGATGACCCTTGGGCCAGATCCACTCTTTAGCTCCAAGACCTCCAAGCAGAGATCGAAATTGACATCCGATAGACGCTTGATCACCCTTTCGGCATCATAAACGCGATCAATCAGCACCATGGTATAATGCTGGCCCTGCACGAAGATTGACGTTAGAATCCATACACAGAAGGAAGAATCGAACGAGGGAAGAGCGCCACTACTTACCCAGACAAATAACTTAGCCGCCCGATCCATCAGCACCTCCGAGAAGCAGTAGAGCTCCTTTGCCAGCATTGGGTGGAGCGCCCCCTTGGTAAACTCCTGAGCTGTCGGCCCGTCGGCCCAGATCCGACTGTTGGCCTTGAGGTTCGCCCACCATGAGGCATAGGGCATTCCTGACTCCCCTACGGGGAGGTCGGCCATGCTCAGGGCCTGAAACTACTCGCCCCCGATCCAAGGTCAGACGCGGCACAAGTCCCGCATCAACATCGGACGCGCCGATGGCCTCCTCGAGGGGTCACAGCCGGAAGATCCGGCTACCCCCTTCCCCTTCACGCTCCCCGAGCCCTCGCCTTGAGGGGCGACTCCGGATGACTCTGTGGCAGCACTTGCATGAGTAGCCAAGCTCGCGTGCACCTTCCGAGTTTCGATTTTCACCCTCTTCTTGTTAGGATCGGAACGACACTAAGAGGGGGGGGGGTGAATTAGTGTAACGGATTAAAACGTCGGTTTTGACAAATCTTTCATGCAGTAAATATTGAGCCCGGAAGTACTTAACTTAAAAGCGTATTCGTATAGTTGTGCAGCAAAGATAATGAGGAAATAAAGCACGTAAGAAAGTTTGCAGTAATGTAAATGACAATAATGAAATGCAAACCAGAGATTACGTCGATTTTAAAGTGGTTCGGTTAAATGACCTACATCCACTTGCGAGGCCCCTCTTCGATGAGGATCCCACCTTCCACTAGCAAATCTCAAGAAAGGGAAGGGCAAATACCCCTCTTATAACTTTTTACAAGAGGTTCACTCTCTTACAAATTTTCAACAAGAAAGAAGGAAGTGAACACT
>LVTN01000980.1:70095-94865 GCA_001649415.1 Musa itinerans | reverse complement strand
ATTGGAGCGTATGGGAAGTGGTTTGACTATATTCCAAGGCCACGTGATCAAGAAAGATATGATATAAACACCGAAACCGATACGATCAAGTCAAGAAACCATGGGAAAAGATGGCAACAACTAGAAAGCCTTGCTAAAGCAGTGTTAACCGGAGGTGTTAATCACGCTCCTCCTCCCCTAGGATAACAAGAGGTGTCGATCCTAACGGAGGGACACGAGATTTCATTGGCGAGTAAGTGCTCCGACTCTCTCAATTTAATAAATTTATAAATTTTATTTTAGTATTAGTATGAAAATATATTTTTGAGATTAATGTTAATTTTATGGAATTTTCTATCAATTGTGATAATTTTTAGAATGCAAAACATGAAATTAAACATTATAAATTATTCAAAACCCAAATTATAGATTGTAAAATCGTTGACCTGATTTACTGTTAATTGTGTAGGTTGCATTTATATTTTTCAGGATTTATATAATTTTTAACTCAGTTTTATTTGTTGTCTATAATTTTAATTCAAGAATAGTAGTGTTAAGGTTCTGTAAATCATGCTTCTATTTTATTTAAATGATTATGCATAACTAAAACTTAATTCCCTTCTTTTCTGGAATTTTTATCGATTGTTTGATTTACTGCAGAATTTTAGATATCTATGAAAAACATAAATTAGAAAATTAGAATTAAAATTGATCTGACCCATATCGTATCTGAGTCAGACCAGGCGGTCGGGCTCGATCAGGTGCAGACCTGACCCAACCTCCAGCTCGGTCCAGCGCGACCTTGAGCCTGGGTTCGGGTTCGAGTCGGGTTCAGTAGCTCGACTGGACCAGGCCGACGGCTTAGTAACGGGCTGAAATGGCCCGTGGAGTGCGTCTCATCAATTTGGCCCACAGATACATATAGAAGTAGCCCATAATAGCCCTAAAGAGGCCCAGCCCAGCAACCCTGGAGCCTTTGCCCTCTTTGACGCACTTGCTTCGCACGTAAGTGCATTGTGGGTTGGTCCAGGATTGCGCGCAGCCCTGTACTGAGCCAGCCCGAATTGAATTCAGCTCTGAATGAGTTGGATTCGGGCCTGAAATAGCCCATTATCCATGTTTTGGCTTATATCATGATTTTGAGCTCAATTAATCCCTAGATTAAACCTGAATCGAATCGGTTTGACCGATTTTGATTGATTCAGGATCAATTTGAACCGATTTAGACCGGTTCAAGTTGGTTGGACTTAAATTAGACTTAATCAAGTTTAAATTAGATCATTTTAGGATGATTTAGGACTCATCTGATGAGGATTATGAGTTGGTTCACTTAGGTTCTAGTTGAATTGAGTCACAGTCTTTCAATGCAGATCCATGGGGAGATGCTGCGTATATGTCGGACAAACTATGACACAAAACGAATGCAGCAGACTGATATACCGACTCCATTTCCATCCGATAACAGCAAACCATGTCACCTTCTTTCTACTAGCACAAGAGGGCGGAAACGTGTTAGGTATAGAAGCACGAAGAGATTGAAAAGTGGTAGGCACAACAAGCAGGAACAGGTTGGGAGAAAACCTCCTCTGCGATGCGTACACCACGTCCTGGAATTGGACGAGGATATAAATCAGTCAATGTAGGCGTCTCTTCTCTTTGAATCACTTAGGCAGCGTCTTTTCCTCGTTCTTGCGTTGACTGTGCTCAAAGTGCTTGATTTCTATTTCTCCCACTGATTTGCCGGACAGGGGTGCCGACAAGAGAAACGATGGACTGAGAAGAACATGTTCAAGGAACCTGAAGTCGATAAGTTAGCAAGCAAAAAATGGTTGCATAGCTCATCAGTAGATGCAAAATTACTCCCAAGGATTGCGGAATTCATTTATTTTCCGGCGAATATCACCCGTCATAACAAATTGATGAGTTTGACTCGCAAGCTGCTTCCGGTAAAGACTCTTCTCGTCACCTTGGACCATGTGAGAGGTTCGTAGCAGAGAAATCAGGGTTGACTGACTTAATGGCGACTCAACTCCACCATGTGATCACGTTTTTCCGTCACGCTTATCGAAGTCGAGTTCTTTTTCTCGTGGAAGGTTTTGACCTTTGAGATCAGTAGCTTGCTTTCGAAGCGTTTACTTTTAATTCGATTCCTCGTGGCTTGGAAGAACTTAGAAATGGAGGTCAGTGTGGGTTTTCACCGAACACACAGACTTCGACGACGTCACTTGGAAGTCTCAAACTCTTGCTTCAGGATCTGCTGAGAAAACCGGAGTCCCCAGTGGCCTCAGGCATCCGAAGAAGTGACAGGATGGATGGGAAGCGAGTCAGAAGCTCCGTTGATCTGGAGTTGCAAGGTGGTTCTAAACCTGAGCTCCAGAAGAGAAGCACCTCAACCATCTTGACGCCCGGGATGATGATCTTCGCCTGTTTCATGTTCTTGCCGCTGATGGTGCTTCTTCTTGGAGCCAACAGGAACCCATCTTTCGAGTGGCTTCTTGGTGTTGAAATCACAGCGGGAAAAGGTAACCCCCCTTTGCCGCACTGTTTCCTTCCGATCTGCGATTGTCACAAGGGCGTATACTGTTTCTTCTGTTGATGGAAGGAGAGATTTAGATTGGGTTTTCCGCAAACATGCAACGGTGTTTCCATGTTCTACGTTTTCATGTGAATCAACCCATTGATCCGAGTCGAAATCTCGAGTTTAGATTTCGGGCCGCAGTTAGAGTCAGAAAACATGAGTTTCATCATTAATCTTGATCGTATAATTCTAGCAAATCTCTACTTGGCTCTGTTCTGCTCTTGCATCGGATCTATCACAATCATCGTATTTATTCGTGTGTCCATCGCAGGTTCCAAATATGGTTCTTCGGCATCTTTCTCTGAGCCCCCAAATGACAAGCTTCTTGGAGGTCTACTCTCTGCTGGATTCGATGAAGCTTCTTGCCTCAGCCGCTACCAGTCCGCACTGTACCGGAAGCAATCGAACCACACTCCTTCACCTTACCTCGTCTCCAGGCTCCGAAGATACGAAGCTCTCCACAGAAGATGTGGCCCAAACACCGAGCTCTACCAGAAGGCTATAGAACAGCTGAAGTCAAACCGCAGCACAGAGCCTACGGAGTGCAACTACGTGGTATGGGTGCCCTCCGATGGCCTGGGCAACAGAATCATAACTATTGTCTCAGCGTTCCTCTACGCCGTCCTTACTGACAAGGTCCTGTTGGTGCACCTTTCCGATGACCTTCGCCACCTCTTCTGTGAGCCGTTTCCCGGTACCTCGTGGATTCTACCTTCGGATTTTCCAGTCAAGAACCTCGAAAGCTTGTTCTTGAATGCTCCTCGGAGATTCAGAGATGTGCTGGGTAAAAAGTTGGACGCCACAGATGGTTCACTTCCATCTTATCTCTATCTCCACCTGACACACGATCAGAGATTTTCTGATCACATGTTCTTCTGTGAAGAGGCGCAGCCACTGCTCCAAAGAACACCTTGGCTGTTGCTAAAATCGAATCAGTACTTCGTGCCTGCTCTCTTTCGCACCTCGCAGTACGAAAAGGAATTAAGCTTGCTCTTCCAGAATAAATCGGTCGTCTTCCACCACTTGGGGAGGTACCTGCTCCACCCAGCTAACCCAGTCTGGGGTTACATTACGAGGTACTATGATGCTTATCTGGGCAATGCAAAAGAAATGGTAGGCTTACAAATAAGGATTTTCGAAGCTGCACCGATATCTTCGGATCAGATGATAGCCCAAATCCTCAACTGTTCAATACATGAGAGGTTACTGCCGGAGATTAATCTCACAGAGCCTGCTCATCCGATCACACAGAGAACACAACCCAAAGCTGTGCTCTTGACCACACTATACTCGGGTTACTTTGAGAAGCTGAGGAACATGTACTACCAGTACGCGACGACCACCGGGGAGGCCATCGCGGTTTATCAACCGAGCCACGAGGAGCAGCAGCACACGGAGAAGCAGAACCATAACAAGAAGGCTCTGATGGAGATGTACCTGTTGAGCTGCAGCGACGCGTTGATCACAAGCGGGTATTCTACGTTCGGGTATGTGGCACAAGCTCTGGGTGGACTGCGGCCGTGGATTCTGCTACGGCCTGACAAAGGGAGTTCTGCTTGCGTTCGCGCGACGTCGATGGAGCCCTGTTTCCATTCCCCTCAGGGATACCAATGCATAGCAGAGAGGAGCAGCAGCAATGAGGCTGTCGGGCATGTGAGGGAGTGCGAAGATGTTCCCGGGGGACTCAAACTTGTAGATTAGACTCGACGTTCTCGAATTCTACCTCAAAAATTCATTTGATTTAGAACTGTTCCATTGCTGAAAACGTATCATTAATGAATGTGTCAAACTTTGCACGAATTTTGCGTTGAGAAGGATGATTTCTTCGTCACCAGTCATTTTCTTAAGCCAGATTTTGACTTCTACTCCCTGTCATCAAACATACATTTATGCATTTTCACTGGAATTAGCTACTGGTTACATAGTGACGCTATGTTTCCACAATGCTAATTTGAGTTTAGCTCAGCAATTTGACATTCACATGTTTTTAGTTTTACTTAGAGATTATACCAAAATCATTTATTTTGGACATATATATCTATTCAAAATGTTTGTCTATTTTGATCATATTATCATCGTCATTTTTTCCTAAGGATTCTGTGTGTTGTGGTTCATTGATCAGATGACTCTTCTGCTCCACAACCAAAGTCAATCAGCCACCTGCTAATAAACAAAGCTCGAATCTGCTCGATCAAACAATCCAAGATGAGGAACCGTTTGAGCCCGAATACATTATTCTCCGGTACTGAACGCAGGTAGCACTCGAGCAAATCGAGTTACATTTACACAAGCATGGGAAGGAAGCGAACACGAATGCTGCCGTACACGGCACGCCCTTTTGCGATCTCCGTCGATCGTTCATTGAGATACGCGTAAAGATCTGATTGATAACACTGAAATCCTCTTTGAAGTTGGACGTTTCACATCCTGCTCAGCCAAAATGATTGCTTGTTTCTCTTGGAAGACCTGCGACTGTTCATTTCCTAAGTTAGATTAAAATAAGAGCTCATGGACTTCAATGCTGAGCTAGCAAACAGAACGGATCAAAAACTTTGTATCGACACCAGAAGGCTGACGTGCTTCTTCCTTCCCACTGACGGCTGCTCTTCACGCGAAGAAGGCATCATGTTTTGGACCTAAGTTCGAGGTTTATTTTTATGCCGCCAATTGTGTTCGGCCCGCACCCACCCTCATTTGAAGAGGACGTGTCGACGGAGCCGAAGCGGATACGAAGGCTGCAGCAACTGTAGAAGAGGAGGCGAGGAACTGGAAGCCATTGCGATGAAGAAACTTGGTGGGCTGGAGATTACCAGGCCACTTTTGGCAGTGGCATTAGTGGCGATGGTGCTGCTGCTAGTGGAGATGTCCGGCACCTATCGAGGCTTGTCGCCTGATGTGCTGCTTAATGCAACCAACAGAGGAGGTCACTTTTTCTTTTGCTTTTTCCTCTCTTCTTTTTTTCTTATGCTTTCTTTTATGATTTTACTATAATTAAAAAAGAGGCTATTACTTTATGGTGCATTCCTAATTAGCCGATGCATTCAGCTAATGTGAAGTCATCTTTTGCATGTATTGTTTGTTGATCATTCAGATCTCCGAGTTGATTGTTCTGCGTCGTTCAGAGATGAGCGTCCAAAGGACAGGCTTCTTGGAGGGCTGCTAAGCCCTGAATTCGACGACGCTTCTTGCCTGACCCGCTACCAGTCGGCACTGTACTGGAAGCAATCAAACCACACCCCTTCCCCCTACCTCCTGCGGAAGCTTCGAAACTATGAATCCCTCCACAGAAGATGTGGCCCCAGCACCGAGCTCTACAACAAGTTTGACCAAGTTTGACCAAGTCAAGATCTATTATCAGCGTGACTCGAATTGGCAAAGGAGAGAGAGAGAGGTAACCTTTCCATTTAACAGTAAAAACAGCTAAACTTCATTAATTATATTCCTTCAAAAAGTCCAGTCAAGATGACCATTTTTCTCTATAAAAAAAGGATGATGGATAGTCTTTAGGATACCTGATATATATATATATATATCCAAAAAATCTTTAATTTTAGTCCTTTTTTTTTTTCTATGTAGCAAAGAAAAAGATTTGCATCCATGAGTTGCTTTGAGCCTAATTCATTACGAATAAGAATCATAGCGATTTAGAATCAAAATAGAACCTAATGAAGGGTTCGATAGTTAACCATATATATTATATGGTTCATTTCCGATTCTTAGAAATCATAAATGGAATTGAAACTAACGATTTCGAATTGATTTTGAATCGACAAAAAATATATATATATATATATAAGCCTATCGCTGGCTCATTTGACTTATTACTAAGAACAGTATTTGGATTCAGATTGGTACCTTCCGGTGATGATGGTGTCATGATCAGCAAAACACTCGGCCTCATGCATGGTAAATGCATTTACAAATGGAACCTTCTTTAATGACAGTCTCAAAGACGCCATGAGCCACGGTGTTTACGTTCCATAAGCTATGCTTGGATATAATGACAAAAAATGTGAGGAATTTTGGAAAGTTATGTGAAGGATACTGCTATTAATCCCTGCCTTAAATTGATCTATTGACAATCCTAATGCAGCACGATCACTATAAAATCCTTGTATTCTCTTCCTACCACAGGATACTAATGTATGTGACAGCTGAAGTAAGGATAAATGATGAGTTTTGATCATTAGCACTCGTCGTAATTCATAGAGAAATAGTTTGTGACACCAAGAAAAGAAGCCCATCACGTAAAGCGCCACGACTTCCCACGATTGTGATGACCTAATATGCTAATATTCATTATGATGGCAATTTGTATCTTCTTACTATTAATTTTGTAGCTCAAATTGGAACGAGTATTCTATTTAAGTCCCATCGAAATAAGACACGAACTGCACCGCACGACCTGATCATTTGTCCTATAAACTTAGTTGGATGGGGCAGTCTCGTCTTCGGATTCTGAAATGAGACGTGATGTGAAGTCGTCCTCCCGTCGAAGAGGTGACGGAAATAAAGCAGATCCGAAGACAGCCTCGCGACGAGCCACCGGGAGGTGAATCGGGGCGCCATGTTCGAAGAAAGAACTCTTGGCTACGCACTCGCAAGGTCACTCTTCGTCTTCCCCTTCCTCGCCCTTGCCCTGCTTCTCATTGTACTGTCGGGAGCCCATCGCAGTTTGTCGCCTGATCTCCTCCTCTCAAGCTATGCGGTACCGGGCGAAGGTGAGCGTCTTCGATTCTGCAGATCTCGACTGGGATCTTTCCCTTTACATATCGTTCTTTCTGGGTGAAGAATGGACGAGAAAGACACGCTCGTCATGCATGTCTCTCTGGGTGAAGATTCAACCCACTCGTGTTGAATCTGTTTGTGTGGCTTCGAAAAGTGATAGGATTTCTTGGCTTTGGTTGATTAATCCAACTGGGAGACGATAAAAATGGAAGGCATAAGAGTTTAGCATCTAAATGTATCATTCAGTCTCGGATCAGATTCCTTCCATGATTGTTCATTCTAGTTGAATTTTTGGCCCATTAAGCTTGATTTTAAGTTAACTACTTGTTGTATACGACACGTTGTACAAATATAGAATATAATTGGCCCTGTTTGGATGTTGACCCGTATAAGCACCCTATAATATGTCAGATTACTATTATTTGACCGGATTCCTCATCCTCATTTGGCATTTCCGCCTCTCTCATCCTTCACCCGACGTGATGACATTTTTGTTGCGTACTCTGTTCATCATTCCGCAGTCACCAACAGGAGCTGTTCCGCTGGATCTTCCAATGCTGAACCTCCAAAGGACGAGCTTCTCGGAGGTCTCATGTCCCCCGCAATCGACGGCGCTTCCTGCCTGAGCCGCCACCAGTCCGCATGGTACCGGAGGAAGCCATCAAACCACACTCCTTCGCCCTACCTCATCCGAAGGCTTCGAAGGTACGAAGCCCTCCACAAGAAATGTGGTCCGAACACCGAGCTCTACAGGAAGGCCGTCGAACAGTTGGCGTCCGACACCGGCAGAGCAGCCGCGGAGTGCAACTACGTGGTGTGGGTGCCATCCGACGGCTTAGGCAACAGGATCATAAGTATCGCCTCCGCCTTCCTCTACGCTCTGCTCAACGACAAGGTCTTACTGCTCCACCTCACCGATGACATGGGCGACCTCTTCTGCGAGCCATTTCCTGAGACGTCGTGGGTTCTCCCTTCCGATTTCCCCGTCAGGTACAGCTGGGTCTTGGAGAAGGATCACAGCTATGGAAATTTGCTTAAGAACAAACTGCTTAGCAACGATATGGACACCGCAAACGCTTCGTTGCCGGCGTTTCTCTATCTCCACCTGGTACATTCCAACGACGAATTTGATAAGATGTTCTACTGCGAAGAGGGTCAGCAGCTACTCCGCAAGTTCTCCTGGTTGCTGCTGAGATCGAACCAGTACTTCGCGCCCGCTTTCTTTCTCGTCCCGGAGTTCGACACGGAACTGAGTCTGCTCTTCCCGGAGAAGACGGCCGTCTTCCACCATCTGGGAACGTATCTTTTCCATCCATCCAACACCGTCTGGGGCTACATAACGAGGTACTATGAAGCTTATCTTGCCAATGCAAAATCAAGGTTGGGAATCCAGATCAGACTGTTCGGAAAGGCTGACTTCGATAGCCACTCAGACTACATCATCGACTGCGCACTGACCAAAAGGTTATTGCCCAACGTTAATCTAACAGATACTGCTCTTCCAACCATCACCGGAGCGAAGCCGAGATCAGTTCTTGTGACCAGTTTACGCAGTGGGTACTTTGAGAAGCTCAGGAACATGTACTACGAGCACGCGGCGACCACCGGAGAAGTGATCAGCGTCCACCAACCAAGCCATGAAGAGGAGCAGCATTCGGAGAAGCTCAACCACAACATGAAAGCTTTTGCAGAGATTTACCTGTTGAGCCTGAGCGACGCACTGATCACCAGCCCATTCTCTACGTTCGGGTATGCGGCGCAGGGGCTGGGTGGTTTGAGGCCGTGGCTTCTGGTGAGGCCGGATGACCATGATCTTTGCCTCCACTCCATGTCGATGGAGCCCTGCTTCCATTTTCCTCCGTCTTACGACTGCAAAGCAAGAAAGAAAGTCGATATAGGATCAGTGGCCCCGTACCTGAGACACTGCGAAGATTTCCCCCGTGGTGTGAGGTTGTTTGATTAGGCGAACACTACTGCATGTTTGTAATCAGCATTCAACAGATTCGTATGGCCCAAACTTTGGTCCAGACTACTAAGATCAACTTTGTGTCATATAGTTTTCCTTGGTTTATAGTTCGATTAGTAGCAGAAGTCCATCAACACTGAACAACATAAATGATGAAAGAACTCATTTAGGTTCTTAGGGAATTAAAAGGATTATTCTGAAAGCTTATAAACACATTGGAAATGACGATATGAATCAATCAAAGGAAAAATAAAAAATAAAACACCATGCTCCGTGAGTTGTAGAGCCCAGAAGTCCCAGCAGCCACAGCAGGATTACTTGTGGTTCTTCATGGTATAACGTAGAGAATTATATTACGGACACTGCAAGACGCGCTTCTCTTACTTCAAGGACTGAACCTTCTTCCTCGCCAAGAACATGACTATCCGTGCGAAGAACAACCTCTTCCTCCGTCTTGGCTCGGGTACGGCGTTGGTTGTCTTTGACCGCCCCATACAGGACCTGGGAGTGAAGCTCTCTTCGATTGCAGCATCTAAGTCGCTCTCGGAGCTCTCCGATTCTCCAATGGCACCACCAAGATCAGAAAAGTCAGACATGCTTCGCGTGCCGGTCGGTTTCCTCGGTTGTCCATGCTCGCCTCTCCATATCTGCATCTCCTGCTCTGCATCCAGTTTCACTTCGTTGGCCTTCTCCACCACCTCTAGTGCGGCTTTCAGTGCTTTCTTCCTTTCTTCGATCGTCTTGTTTGCCTCCTCCAGTTCTTGTAATCTCCTCGACTCGGACTCCTTGGCTGCATCGATTTGCTCGGTGGCTGAAATCAGTCGCTTGTTAGCAAGCGCCTTTGCTTCGTCGACGTTCTTGCGAAGTCTCCGGTACACTTCGAGTGGCAGCGTTACTCTGTTCGACGGGTCCTCGCACTCCATTCTCGCTTGTTCACTCTCTTTCAATGCTTCGACTTCTGAGCTAGCCAACTTTTCCGAGGCTTCAGCTGCCTCAATCTCCTTAAGAGCGGCGTCTAATCTCATCTCCACTCTGCTGGCTCCTGCCTTGGCCACTTCTGCTTCTTCCTCTGCCTTCCTTAGCTTCTCGCGTGCCGAGGCAGCTGCTAATTTGGCTTGCTCTGCTTCCGCATTTGCTTGTTCTAGTGCCTTCGGTATGTCTACCTTTTCTCTGGCCTCCTTCTCCCTCCTCAGAACCAGTTGCAACTCGTTGTTGATGCTTTCGAGTTCAGCTTCAAGAGACGAGACTATTGCGGATGTCAAAGCTTCCTTCTGTCTCTCCGTCGTCAGGGCTTCTTTCTCCCTTTCTAACTCAGACGTGAGTGAAGAAATCGCATCTCGCAAGCAATTGATGCTATCATTAGTCTTCTCAATGTTAGTCCTCACTTCCTCAAGTTCCTCTCCGGTCGTTGATGCTGCTACTTGAATGTGCGAAGCTACTTCAGCTTTTAGACTGGCTAGCAATGTTGAAGCTCTATCTAACTTCGACTTCACATCATTCGTCGATAGGACTTGCTCACTAACTTGTCGTAGTTCTCCTTCAGCTTGCTTCATCAACATTTCCCAGATCACATTTTCTAGCTCCAAGCTCAAGGCTGCACCGATTCTTCGTTCTTCGGCCTCAAGACGTGCGGAATGAGCTGACTCGAGCAATTCCTTGGTCGTGATCAGATCGAGGGTTAGATCCTGAATAGTCTTCTCGATCTGCTTCGATGCAGAAATAGAATCTGCCGCTCTCCCGATCGCGATGTCTCTTTCCAGGACCAGCGCAACATACCGTCTTTGCATGGACTCCAGCTCCTGTTTGACCGATTTCAATTCTGCAGTCTCGCTCGCATGTCGTTCTTTGGCTAACTCCATTTGTTCCATGGCTGCGGCGCTTGCATTGTCAGCGATTCTCTGCTCCATTTCTTTCAACCTTAGATTAGCGAGCTCGCAGTCTTGCTTTGCTTGTGCATCTTCAGCCTCTGCTTTCTCCAATTGAAGTTTTAGCTCTTCCACGAGTCCTATCACCCGATCTCGCTCCTTCAGCGCTCGTCCTTCCAGAGTCTTGGCATCTTCGTATTGTTTTTGATACCTAAGAACTTCATCGTGTACTTTCTTGAGTTCAAGTTGGACACTCTTTTGCCTCTGTGTATATAAAAGATCTACTTAGCAACGAGGTCCTATATTTCACACAGCATGTAATTACTCTTCTTTCAACAGGAAAATGACAGGATTCATGCGAAAATGAACAGCAAAATTAACCCAGAAAAATAAGATTTACCTCGACGGTCTTGGAGTCTTCAGTTTTTCCGTCGGCAATACCTCCAAACTTCGTCACGGCCGCCCGAACAGACTCGAAAGGTGCTGCAGTGTCAACCAGCCTTCTGTTCACGTCATCTTGTTTCTCATTTTTGGGTGTTCCGAGCTCTTTTGATTCGTCGAAAGAATGAGGCGTCAGAATGCGTTGCAGTTTTGGTGAGTCGAAGTTGGCGTGCTCAAGCTCGGCTCCCGGTTTTTTCTCCGGCACAACCAGTCCTTTTTGGTCGATGATTGGAGCGTTGGGAACATCAACGAGAAACAAGACGTCGTCATCCTTCTCTGATTCTCCACGGTGATGACTGCCGTCCTCGATGATAGGGAATGTCATGGATTCTAGATCAGAGGAACCCTCGGACGACGAAAAAGAATTAGCACGGGAAGAGCTTTCTTCGATTATATGTGCTTCCTCCATGAATGGATGTATATATAATTCCCTGGCTACTTCCTCTGCGAGATAAATAGAAGATCAAGAAGCAAATGATTGAGACGTGAAAACGCTACAAAGAACAGCTACTCTTCTGAAGCATCTCATTGGTCATGTGATTCACATTCATACGAAGGGAGAAAAAGGAAGGTTCGATGCAGAAATCATAATCCAAAGAGTCAAAATCAAATCAAAATCCCTAAAATAGTGGATAAAAAAATCAAGCTTGCCAATGAGATTAAGGCCGGCCAAAGAGAGAAGAATACAATGGAGAAATTGAATCCGAAAAGAAAGAATCGATCGATACGTTATGAAGAATGATGCTGAACGAAACAAAGAGAACTTACATTATTAGATAGTTCTCCTCTTCTTTTCTGATTCCCCTTTCAAGACTCGGAGGATGCAATGGTTTCGGGGGGAACAGAAAAGAAGGGGGAGGAGAGGAGGAAATAATGTCCAGAATTGGCACCGCTCTCGTAAAGAACCCTATTCTGGAAACTCTCTCTGTCTCTGAGCCATCAATTTTTTATCTTTTTGTTGCTTGTTCTTATCAGCCTCTGCTTTCTCGAACAAATTTTGATTAGTTCGTTTATAGGTGACCTTAATTAGTCCGTTCCTATGAAGACTCTGCCACCTCATCAGTGCTAATAATATGTTGTTTCTTTTATTCCCCAAAATATTGAAAAACATCATAAATTCTTCTCTCTCTCTCTCTTAATAATAGAAGCTCATCGATGACCCAAAAGTAACCCAAATAGGCATCACTCCTTTGGGGAGGAAACCTCGAGTATCCAAGACATTAGTTTTAGAGTTGAAGAAGATGATTGTTTAGGTTTGGTGAAGTCAAGAAATAATAACATGATGAATGACAGTGCCATTGAATCGATCAGTGGGATTCTTATACGACCCAAGCTTGCATGAAGGGCCACATCAAACATCTTTTCTCAAGAAGCAGAGTCAAAAACGTTGTGGATGATGGTGTTCTTGAATGGATCCGCGAGGTGTGACGTGAGGTTGTCGATTGGTCCGACGTGAGTGACGTTCGCTTGCACAAAGAAGCCCACCATCGCAACCATCGCTAGCCTCCCTGTGGCAGCAAATCCCCGTCAGTAGCTGCACGTATCGTACTCGGAAGCAAACAGAATTGCGGATCACCATTACCGTTCTTGATCTCTTTCAGCTTCAGTTCACTGGCATTCTCAATATCTTTGGCCAGTCCTAGAGGGTCAAACAGTGGTCCACCTGGATAGCTTTCTCAAAGACCGATCAAATAAGCTTATCGCTAGAACTTCTACTTCAAACAATGCAATAGCAACAGACGTGTGAAACAAGCACGAATGACACTTAATTACAAGGTATAATAATAGCAGCTGCTGGAGGAATCAGAGATTTTCGACACTCACCCAGGTTGTGAGCCTTCCAGTGCAGCTTCCAACCCCAGAAAGGTGCCTTCTTGGGCTTGTGATCCTGGTTTAATAAAATCCATATACCGTTTGGTCTCAACAAATCTGCATCATAATGAGGACGGAACATGAGATCTGAAAACAATACTCCGCTCCACAAAAATACAAGCATGTAAGAATCACCCGAAATGAACTTGAAATAGATGGGTATTGATTTATATGTTGTAGATCACCGAATAAAAGGTTCTTTTGTTTATTTGTCAGTGAATCTTACCCCATCAAGAGGAGTTGGACAATGAAGAGTGCCTCTGTACTGGCGAACTCGAACTTTACCGCACCTGCTTCGAACCATACTGGAATGTTGCCGAATCCTGTCACGCGTAGTAGCTAGAAGCAGCACGTCATGGATTAGAATGCAAGCCTTAGACATTTGCAGTATTTATCACCTATTAGTGTCCCACAGTCAGCTAAACTTGACACGGTGATACACCCCAAACCACAGACCCGCACAAGACTCTCCTCCATAAACTAATCCATCCAAACAAACCTCAATTTGATTGTGCAAAACCTACAGCAACGAAACAATCTGAAGTGCACGGGTGCAGAGGGCGAGTTGCATACATCTGTGACCAGAATGCCGGCGACGCCAGCCATCGCGAACCGACAGTGCACAAGTTCGGCCTGGACGTACCATTTCAAGCTCTGTGGATCCTCGCCGAGCCCCAAGGGATCGAAACCGAAGTCTCCGACGAGCCTGAACCACGAATTTGATCACGTAGAGCTACGGAGGAGCTGCTCAAATGAAAACCCAGAGAGCAGGCAGGGAAGGAGCATGAGAACAGACGTGCCATCGAGATGGGGAGGCGGGTCGAGGCCGGGGAGCCATGTCGCGCGCTGCAGCTGGGCTCGGGCGAGGAGCCGAGTCGCCACTGGTCGCGGTGGTGGACGGGAGGAGAAGGTGGGATGAAATGGGCCTCTTTTTCTCCCTCCGGCGGGGAAGTTGATGGAAGAGCTTGCGAAGGCGTGAGGAGCCTCGCCGGCGTGGATTCCGGCGACTGTGGTCGAGACTGCGAAGGCCATGGCTTTTTTTTGCGGCGTCCAAAAGCCGACTCCTATCTGTTTCTTATGTTTCCCACGGCTGCTGTTACAGCAACGGATAAGAGAGGGCAGTTCAATGGTCTCAATGCATCCGAAAGGTAGCCATGTAATCTTGCAATTAAGAAAGGCGAAATTATTTATGGATATATGTTTATTAAAGTAATTTAATTTCGGTATTTATCTTTCTAAATCCAAACTAGCCAAGTTATTCATCAAAGTTTACATATACACATGATTGACAATTTACTGGGACTTCAAACCAGTCTATGTCACGAGGGTCAAACATAAAATCTTGACAAAATCTTGACTATTATCAACGGTGTTACGAAGAAAAATCTTAACTGCTCTTCACCCGGTTCGCATGGTTTTATCCTGGGAATTGAAGATAAGCATGCATGGAGGCGTTGGAATGGGTGGGTCTTCTCATAGGTGACAGAAGTAACCAATGGGAGTCCGAAGCAGTGTCCTACCCTCATCTTGCTTTATCCTCGACCATAAAGAAAAAGAAAAAGCTTCTCTTCTCTCCCAGAAGCATCATTACGTACAGAAGGTAAAATGCCTCCGTTCGACTTTATCTCATGCCTTGGAGAAGGTATCATGTTGCAGCCCCGCACGGGCACACATCTCCCCTTTAATTTTATCAGTAACCATCCAAAAGTAACTTGGCATCTTCCTTTGTCTCTGATCGGGTTTGTTTTGCCTGTCTGATGGTGAAATCTCTCTTTCCCACTTCCGATGCATAGTGGATGTGAATAAGCTTTGCTGCTCCACAGATTCCAATCTCCATCCGCTCCTTTTCATGCCGCGTACTATAATTTGGTTATACGGGTCGCTGATGATGTCCCTGCCCTATCGCACCTTTCCTAGGGCTGCTGTAGGCTTCATGCATGCTCTCCTATCCTTCGGAAGCGGTCTTGCCTGCCTCCTTAGGGTCTTCAGTATCCACAGCAGGAGGAAGGGAGACGGAGTGACGGGAGCTAGGAGACGAGGAGCACGCTCGAGAGGCACTGCAGAAGAGGGAGAGGTGTTATCTGTTTCAGTACATGTTAAAAGCTTCTCGATAGGAAGTACAAGAGTACGGTCATTACAAAAGACAACAGTGTTGCCTCTACATTCATGAAATCATCACCACGGACCCAGGAGCACCACAATCTCCGATGGTTTCCGATTGAACATGAGACCACTCTGTGGCAGCACAGTGCATGGCTTGCTTGATAATTCCCATCCAACGTGGTTCAAATGGAATTCGATGTCATCTACATGTCCAACTGGCCGGGCCACACAGTGTCAGCTCCCGGCCAACAAATCCAAAGAGCCTATGATTAATTCTACTTGCAATAAAGAAACTTTTAGTACATCGGTCTTGTACAGCAGCCAACACTGTTGAAGCAAAGCAAGAGGAGCTTTTGATTCGGGCGTGAGCACACCCAACCACCCATGACAGGAAGTCTCGCTGTCATGTCGCTCTCTCTCCCTCCCTAGTGTCTCTTTGTGTAGTTCACGGACAGCGTGCCACTGCGCTCCCATCCACTTCGAGTATCCTCCACAGCTTCCAAAGCTGTCACCCCAACAAAGAAAACAAATGCATCAGAAAACACAGGAGGAGAGGGAAAAGGAAAGCAGCGGCAGCCACACGCACGCTTTTGCACAAAGTGGGGTTTCCTTGGGGGCTCCGCCTTTTGGAGATGAGGCGATCCTCGCGCGTGTGGTTGCCATTGCCAGCCGCGACAAGTAAGACGAGTTCAGACTACCACCGAGCAGAGCACATCATCTTCCTAACAAATCGATTACATGAATGAATTCCCTTCCCAACAACATTATGTTTCGCATACGGTGGTGGGTTGATGGATTCGGATTTTCATAGAAACATATATAATAGATATGGAAGTATATGTTTCGAAGGTAGTAAGAGAAATTACCTATACGAATTTCTTTTTCTCTCATGAGATTGAGCGAGTGATCAGCGTCTGGAGATCATATATATACCTCGAGGAGGACACATGAAAACAGCAACGAGTAATGTTATATAGCATTTGTAACATACTCCGTAACGTGAAACATTTTATTGTCCACTTACGATCACATACACAGCTGACATATTATGTATATTGAGTACGCTATACCCCCTTCACTCTTCTGTATATCGCCCTCCCGAACTTTATACTGAATTGAACGTTGCAAAAGCCACTCGAGAAACAGAACAAAAAGAAAAGAAGCAGACGCGCTTTTGTATCTGGACACCGCCACTCAGGATCGGGCCACCGCCTCCGCGAGCTTCGCGAGCTTAAGGGCGATCGCTGGGGGTAGTTTCACTGGTGGGCGGTGGTCCTTCCCCCCCCGCCGCCGGAGATCTAGCCCCAGCGCGTCGGAGACCTCGTCGGTGGTCCAGCCAGCCCGGCGGAGCGAGTCGGAGCACCTATCCGCCTTCACAAGCAGCGCGTCCAGCACCGCATCTGCGTCGACCAGTTCGGCCGTTGCGGCAAGCTCGTCGCCGCCGGCGAAGACCCGCGATGCCGGAACGTGGACCATCTCCCTGACTTCCGATTCGCCCCACCCACCTTGCCTCAGGACTGATCCGACGCGGTCCAGGTAGCTTCCGACCCAGTCCGGCAACCTCGGTGACCGGATCTCTACGAACCGCTTCGGATCCGGCGGAGGCGATGACGAGGACGTGGAAGCTGTCTCCGAAGCAGAGGAAGAGAACGAGGAGGAGGAGGACGACGACGAAGAAGAAGAGCTACGGCGGCGGTGGTCGGAGGCAGCGTCGCTCCAGAATTCGATCCAGCGAGGGCTCATGCCGGCGGCGGAGGCGGCGTCCAGACTCCGGAGGGGCGAGGAGGGCTCCGGGTGCCCGAGAACGGCTGAGTGGCGCTGGAAGAAGTCGGTAAGGTCGAGGGCACAGCAGAAAACGCGGGCGTCGTCGACATAGAAAACAGGGTTCCCGGCGAGGGACGGGGAGCAGGGGAGGTAGCAGCGGCCGAAGAGGGGAAGGAGGAGCGGGGCGTGGCGGAGAGCGGCACGGGCGCGGCGAAGGGCGCGAGCGGCGTCGGCAGGCCGGTGGCCCCAGGAGCGGGGCCAGAGGGCACCGCGGGCGACCTGGACGGCGGCAGCGGCTAGGGGGAGGCGCAGGAGGAGGGTGGGTCGGGGGGCGCGCCAGTCCGGAAAGCCAGGGCCGGAGGGAAGAGCGAGGGCGAGGAGGGCACGGAGGTCGGGCGGGAAGGAGAAGGCGAGGTCGGCCTCGAGCCGGGCGAGCTCCGGCTCGGAGAGGCCAGGGCGGAAGGTGACGGAAGCGGCGCGGAGGTGCGAGAGGACGGCCTCGGCGAGGGGGCGGAGGGAGAGGAGGCCGAGGCGGCGGAAGGAGGAGGAGGCGCGGGGGCTGGCGGCGGCGCGGGCCGAGAGGCGGCGGAGGCCTGCGGCGTGGGCCGGGGTCAGGGTTGGCACCCAACGGTCGACGTCCGCCATTGTTGCTCGGGTGAGCACCAAATGGCGATACTGTAGTGTAGGCTTTTGAAGGGGGCGCAGGTGGAGGAGGAAGCCAGAGTAGTTAGTGTGGCGTTATATAGGCTGCGCAGGAGGAGGGCAAGGAAGCAGCGAGTGCAGGAGTGACTTGGTAGTTTGGGACCATGAATGGGTTCGAATGACACAATAAGACATGTTCCCACGGAAACGCCCTTTGCTTTGGGAACGGCGCCTCCCAAAGCAAATCCGTTTCCCACTCCAGATGCATTAGCAAGCTACATGCAATTATTGTGCAGGAACATCACATTTTAAACATTGAAAATTTAACATCTTATATGTCATCAGACGCAGTGGATAATGATAAATATATGAACGGTAAATTACATCATTACTCCAATTATTAAATATTTTTTTAATTAAATCTCTAAGCCTTAATTGGAGATGTTCAAATTGAATTAAAAATCTAAATTGACTCAAAATCAATCTAAAATTGATTCGATTCGAATTGATTCATTAATATTTTGATTTTGAAGACTATAAATATATCTGATTTGGAGAGTATTCGATTAACTAATTCGGATCGAATCAAATCGATCTTAATTTAAAAAATATTAACTCGATCAGATTTACTATCTTAAGTTTTTATTGGGTCAAATTCGATTAATCAAATCAACCCAAAGGTCCATGTTAGCATAATTTCAATATCATAATTTTATAAATATTATCCTACCAATACAATTGGACCAAAATTTCGATTCAATTCAATCGAGCTGAAGCAGTTCATAAACCAATCCTATCCTTTTACAATATATATTTCTTAAATATTTAAAATTATAAATCGATTAATCAGTTTTGAATAAATTCGATTAAGAATATATGAAACAATTTTAGTTTAATCTACCTTACTTTTTAACTAAACTGAATTGATTTTTGGAATAAAAAATCAGTTCAAATCGATTTAACCTTAACGGTTTGGTTCAAATGGATTTAAGCACCCCTAGCCTCTAACTAGTATTTCTATCAAGGTTTTCCAACACCAATTTTCTTCTATAAAGCGTGATGCAAATTTGACTTAGCTAAGTATGCAAAGTCAGTAGATAAAGAAGTGATATTTAGGAAATGAACTAGAATTTGTGACCTCTAATTGGTGTAATTTATGCTATGAATGGTTGAACTAGAAACAAGTCAACGGTTCCAAGACTCATATCTTTTCAGATACCCTCGGAAGTCAACCCCCAACTTAGCACCTCTCCTCTGCCGTCACCACCCATGTGTATATATATATTGAAATCTCGACCTTGCAGAAGACCGCAGAGAGTAAGGCACTAGGCCTTGATTTGGATCGGTGTGAAGCACAACCTTAGAAATGAGCAACATGGAAAAAAAAACTCGTATCAAGATCTTCTGTTCTTACACCATATTAAATCAAGTTATGGATCAAATATCGCACATTGAATTGGTTCCTATATCGATATTTAAATCAAATTTCAATGTACAGTAAGTAGGGAAGAAGCGGATACCATTTGAAGAGACTGACTCAAGTTGAGGGAGAGAGAATAAAATGTCATATATCAATACTCATCATTATTGCTTTTGCTGCTGCGATGCTTCGTTAATGGCTCGATTTTATATGTTGAACTCGTTAATGGTTCCAACTAAAATGATAACAATAGCATCATATACTAATGTTGATGTTTGATGTTGACATTAAATGTCTGCCGCATGTCAAGCACCCATCAATATGTTGTCTCCCGTTAGTTCCTAAAAGAGTGACAGCCAAGTAAGTAAAATGTTATAGTAATCGACGCACACACACAGTAGGATTCCAACTCAACTAACGTGTTAAAGCATGACTCGTAGAAGAGCTTAGAGCTTGTGGGAGATTACTCAGTTGCACTCATATAGTCAACAGCATCGCATTAACTATACGCCATGCCAGCTTGAAATAATTTTTAATACGACTAATGATCTCAAGCTCTTCAAAATGAACCGTCGACAAAACAAATAAAATGTACTCCATAGATTCTCCCCCCATCAGAATTGAGGCACTGAAAAAGATGTCTGGAAAATGTTGTGGTCAGGTAAAACGAGTTGGTGGAAACAGGCTGCAATCTTCCCGAGATGACACCTGACAAACTTGCTTGCTCTCTCTCTCTCTCTCTCTCTCTCTCTCATGTTAAAGCAAAGAAGGGCTTCGATACTCTCACTTAGGCGATCCTGCAGAGAAGAATGGGCTGTGTGCTACAGGAAAGCCGAGGAATTTGAGCTTTGTGGTGGCCATATATCGACCGAACATGCATGCAACAAACATAGGACCTACTAAAACGATCGACAGCAACTTCTCATTCTAAGAAGAAGCGGTCATCAATTCCATGCAGCTACTGATGCCCGCTTACAATAGCGAGAGACGGAGGTTTGCACCGGTTGTAAGTGAGGCCAACAGCATCATTTCACTTTGTTCCTTCGAGAAGATCAAGTTACCCCGGGCTTGTGGCGTCAGAACTTTAGCATCTCGCAGTAAAGCTTGCAGATTCTCGATTGTCTTCTTCCACTTTCTTCGCAGTCGGGTAATTAAACGTCTCATGAAGCTTTTGAAGGTTGAAGAAAACATCACTTGGTTTCTTCTTCTTCTTTTCCTCGAACATGTAATGGGCAGCGCTATAATTTAATGGGAGTCGAAAGGCTTTTCCAAGTTTACTTCATGGACATTCAACACCATTCGTTTGTCCTTGTTCTACTTACTTGGGTGAGGATAGGAGAACATGAAGCCTATATCCCTACTAAAGGTGCAGTGGAGTAGGGGCATCATCAGCACCCCATTACAAACCAAAGTATGTTAGCATCCAAGAAAAGGTGTGGATGGAGATGGGGGTGTCTGAGGAGTGAGTACCAAGGACTGTTCACAACGAACAAGCCTTACGAATGGGAAAGAGAGACTTCACCATCGGACAGAGAAAACAAAACCTGATCAAAGACAAAGGAAGATGCCGAGTAACCTTTAGGGGGGCTACTGATAAATTAAAAGGGAGGGTTGTGCGTTCGTGCGGAGCTGCAACATGATTCCTTCTCCAAGGCACAATGTAAAGTTGAACCGACGCATTTTGCTTGTCTGATGATGCCTCATGGGAGAGAAGAGAAGCTTTTACTTTTTCCTTGTGTTGTAGGATAAAGCATGATGACAGGAGGACACTGCGAAAGACTCCCACTGGTTACTCTTGTCACCTGGGCCACTGCTTCGATAGGCGGCAGCAAATGTTCACTGATTCCGAGTCCAAAGATTACACGGTATGTGAGCGAGCAGCGTCCTCAGCAGCTCAAGCTCACCTAAACATGGATCAGCAGTTCTCTTTTTTGGTTCACAGGAACCCCGACGGAAAGAAATCTTGCAGGTTCCATGGATACCAGCACATAGATCTCATGATAAGTACGAGAGAGAGAGAGAGAGATCAGATCTTCTTTACTTATGAACCCTCTAACACTGCTGATTCTCTCATGCTTTGCTCCATCATTCATACATACCTTTCTCATCATACTTGCTTGCTTTCTCTCCAAGTCTGATTACTACAAACGAATAGATTGGTCGAACACTTCAATTTATTAGAATCAAAATAAAATTCTTCCTTAAATTAATTCAAATTAAAGCCTGAGTTGACCGAGTGTTTACATTCTCCCTTCATTAAAGTTCGGAGATTCATAACACATGTTTAAGGGTTTTCTTTCCTAGTTAAAATTCTTATTCTTCAGTTAATTTGGCACACTAGCAGTAAAGCAACTACAAATATTTTCCCATCCTAACACAAGCAGGCTTTGCACTTATTACCCACTTTAGACGTCGACATCGATTGCCTTTATTGGGCCGTTATCACTGTGATCTACTGGGCTTCAAGTGTTGCATGTGTCTTGCCAGATTGTCTACTAAACCATCCGACTGATACCAATTAAATACAAAAAATCAACGCATCAAAAATTGAGAATGTCTATCCAATCATGTAGCGGTTCTAAATAGTACTGTTTTATATGTATTCAGCTATTTATTGATGAGGAACAAAAGGTTAGAAAGATATTTTTGCCCCCTTTTTTTTTTATCTGACTTAAAACCACTGAATCCAATAGTGGGAAACGGTCCCTCCTTTTCTTCTTTCTAAAGTTTTGATTTGATTGGCAAACTGAAGCAGACTTCACCTCCAAAAGGCACAAAGTATCGGAAGATATTTTGTTCCGTCACAGATCAACAGTGTTGACGTTAGTACTTACGTTGATGGAAGTGCAAGATGCATGAGTAAAATGGAGGAGACAGAATTATGTCGTCAGCACCCGATCGAACTTGCAGGCTTCGGTCCATCCTTGATATGAAGTGTGATTGAGACACTACTCGATCCATCAGTAAGTTCTTTTTCAGCCATCCATGCTGGAATAGCAAGACAACTCGTTCGACTCACTAGCAAGACTATCTATCTCACTGCCATTGTGGGGGATGATGAGTCGGAGATGGGATCTTTCCAAGGCCCAATGTCACGGAGGGAGAGAAAAGCCTCCACACAACTTGGAGAGCCACAATAGCGTGAGGACATCCCAACCTCTCTCTCTCTCTCTCTAGGATCATTGATGATGGAAATTAGAGTGTAATCAACTTCTCTTTATCGTACTTTACATACGTCTAATCTAGTCTGGGATCTATGAAGTTATGTTTGAGCTTGACATGGTCACATTCACTTAGCAGATGTTGTGGTAATGTCGGAAAGTCTTTGTTATAATAACGAATGATAAATCAATCTCGTGCATTAGTATTTTGATAAAAAAATTTCATATTCACGTGGCTAACACCAAAGTTTAATTGGCTACACCATTATTTTTCTTTTAAGGAGGAATATAATAAAAACTCAAAAAATCAAAAAAATATTTAAAGATCAACAAATAAGGAACGTACCAAAAAATAAATATAAGATTAATATGATTCAATAACTCTCATCTACATTTATAGAGAAAATTAATTTTTTTAATACATAAAATCAAGATCCTCGAGTTATCTTGCATGATTTCTTTTATTTATCCTCCTACATAAATCTTAAAAAAAAATTCTATCCTTTTTAGAAACATTATCGAAAAACTCTTAGAAGCATCAAAAATATATTTTTATATCTTTATCTCTCATCAAAACCTTCAAACTAAATGTGTATTTATAGTAAAAGATATTAATTTATCAAAATAAATAAATTTAAATATAATTAATATTTTTAGAAATATTTAACAATCCTAACCATTTTTATTGTCAACCACAAAATTGTGAGATTATACTAAGAATAAATACGTTTTATCCTCTGATCGATGTAAAACATCCCACATGACTTTCTTTATATATCCTATCGTATAAATCTTAAAAAAAAATTAAATATTATAAAAAACTCTTAGGAGCATCGATTTTTTTTTTAAAAGACTTAGTCTCTCGTCAAAACCTTAATGTTCAATTTTTATTTATAATAAATAATTTTAATTTATCAAAAAAAATTAATTTAAATATAATTAAAATTAAAGAAAAAACTCAACAATTCTGAGAATTTTTATTGTCAACCACAAAGTAGCGAGGCTGTACTAAAAATAAATCCGTTTTATCCTCTTGCGTCAGTGAAGGTTGATGTAAAAGACTTGCGGCGTGCCGTTATGAGAAGAGGTGACATTTTGGAGAGGCGATCCAATACATAAATAAGCAGTTTCACAGGACCATAAATGCAAAAAAGCTCCCTTCTTTGATCAAAAGGGAGCTGGTGATGGGATCATCTCGAGTGACACAATAAAAAGAAGAGAAGACGAGAACATGGTGATGCGAGCATGTGATGGGAACAGCCTTTGTGTCCCCTCGGCCTCAGAGCCCACAGCATCTCGACTGTTATTTCCCTTCTTCTTTTCTGCATTACCTACTAGCCTCTTAATGCTGGATCTGACACCACAGTGGTCGCCCGGCGTTCCAATCATCTCACTGTTTATGTCTTGGAGAACACCCAAAAGATTATGCTAACCAAACTCGGAAACGAGCAAGTTCTTAATTACACAAGATCTCTCGACGTCTGAATCTTTCATCGCGATCACGACAAGTATGAACCGTATGAGAAGTCTTCTTCCCCTACAAAGTTTTCTGAAAGAGAAGGATCGTTCCCATCACAAACGAACAGAAGAGAACCGCATCAAACAGATCCTTCTGCTTTGATGCCACTCCGTCCTCCTGACAATGAAAGACGAGAACCATCGGAGCGACTTTTGATCTCGTGACCATCCATTATTCGGCTCTCCCTCCCCGCGCGCGCGGCTTCAGATACCAAACACGCAGAGTGGGCATCTAACGATGCAGACACGACACAAACTATATAGAAAACTGGTGCAGATCTCGTGTTCCGCGCCCGGGCAGGGAGCAGAGGCGAGTGGGGAAGAAGGCAGGGATGAGAACCTGTGAAGGACTCCGTGGCGGAAAAGATATCCCTGGTGGGATTCCATCCACTCCCACCTACTGTGAGTCCACAGCCACCACGACAACAGAGCCATCATCCTTCTAAAGCAGCCTTTTCAGCACAGTCCAAACTCATCCTCCTCCTTTCGATTGATGCTTTCTACCACCTTGTTTGCGTTTGTTCTTTCTAGTAATCTCTGTCACTCACTGTGTCCTGCGGCACACACACAGACAGATAGAGAGAGAGAGGCGGGAAGGCAATTTTGTTGGGTTCTAGAAATCTTCTCTTCTATCTCACAGTGACGACAGAGACGATGAGTGTCGTAGTATACTGTAGTGTTCGGAGACTCTGTACATGGGGGGGGGGGGGGGGGGAGAAAAATTAATTTTCTT
>LVTN01000980.1:27190-70071 GCA_001649415.1 Musa itinerans | reverse complement strand
GGGCGGGGGGGGGGGGGGGGGGGGGGGGGGGACAAAACTTCACATTCTATTGGAACATGTAGGGATAGATTAGTCCCACAGGTTAATAATTATATGCTAATATAATCTTGTTATTAACATGATAAGATAATATAATAACTAAACTATACGTAAAAAAAAGACAAAATATTTAAATCTATCAAAAAAAGAAAACTATATTTAAATTTATTGAACATTCTAACCTTTGGATATGAGAATTGGGATCGAAATTCCATTACCTAAAATTCCTATCATATAATCCCCAAAGTATATGATCAAATAGGTTCCAATAAGAACCCAAAACCCAAACATATAATCCTCGACTCATCCATGATTAAAAAGGTATCGGTCTCAGAGTTAAGCCCTTAACTCTGGAATCACTGTTCTTGTGATTCGTCTAATCGAATACCACAGATGACAGTAGAGGGGAATGATGTAGCCAAACATATGCTGCCACCGGGATGTCAGAAACATAAATGTACTACCTGCAGCTGCGGTGCTGTAGATGCAAATACCACAGATGACAGTAGGAAGAATGCATGAACCCACTATTCTTGTGCATTCATCTCGTCCGCGCTGTAGTACTGAAGCCTGAAGCGAGACAGTAAGGATGCATGAGCCCTTAAAATGTCACTTTCGCTTGTCAGAGATCTGTGGAACGATTTACATACATCTCATCGATTGGCTACTGCGAGGAAGAAAGCACGCATGAGGCAGAACAGTAGGATGGATACACGCAATGACAAAAGGGACGCATGAGCCGTTTGGAAATGGCGCCCCTTCCCTTCCCTTTCCTCAAGTGCGCAAGATACGTGCATACGTCTACGTCTCGTTGATACAGCTCTCGAAAAAGGAATCCATAGGAAGCATCCATCGGGAGATGGAGCTCCTCTGCCATCCCCCACCCGCCCGGCTTCGCTCGCTCGGCATCCGTCTTCGTTTCGTAATCAATGCTCACTGGCGATCACCCACAGCCACTTGTGTCTGCTTTCCCCCCCACCGATCCGTGGCGTCCGGTGTGCCGAATCCCTGCCAGCATCATCGGAGGCGTACGTGGTCATCGAAGCGGATGCCGATCTCTGTCCTGTTGGGCACGAAAGCGGAGGAGCGGCTTCCCCTGTGGCTTCGGTGCATGAAAATTCGTGCAACCTTTTTTGTCTGTCGCCGTGATGCCATCAAGCTGGGAGTTGTACTGAAATTGTAAACATTATCGTGATGCTTAAACATATTTGAGCTTCAAATAATTGCAAACTGCGCTCGAAGTTTTTCTTCAAAAAAGAAAAAAAAAATCTATTAAGAAGAAAATACAACCCGATTAAAAAAAAAAAAAAAAAAAAAAGTTTTGGTTGATCTAATGCAACCCATCAGCACAATGATTTTGCTTCTCTACAATATAAGAGATCTTGAAATCCTTAAAAGAAATTAAAAAAAAAATCACATGGGATGTTCATAAGCGATCACGGAAGATAGTAACTTTAGAAATAATTAAAAAAAGGCATAATCGATCGCAACATGAATTTATTTATTTATATTGAATCTATTGAATGAAAAAGAAACTGCTCGCACCTATTAACAAGAAAGAGATAACTGCAACAATAACTATTTTTTAATGAATCGAAAATAATACATCGATGTATTTAATGCATTTCAAAAGTGTATACGAAACTTCATGTTTGTCGGGAAGGAAGTGGAGAAAATTTTAAAATTAAAAGAATAAATCAGAGATTAATAAATAAAAAATATATTTTAAAATTTATATAACGTAATTTAATATCATCTATTTATATTTATAGATAAAATCAAATTCTTGAATTTATCATATCAATTATAAGATTATTAGGTTATCCTCACTCAAGAGAAACTTTCTTTTTACACCCTCTCACCTAAACCTAAGAACTCTTCTCTTAGTCCTTTGTATATCCACCAAAGAATACCTTCTTTAGACATCCTAAAAAGAAACTAAAAAACATCCAAAATATTTTCCTATATATCTTTATCTTTCACCAAGACCTTAAAAATCAATGTATATTCATGAGGACAAATCATAATTCTCTAATGGCTCTTTCTACTTTAATCTCTAATCTAAATTTAAATTCATTAAGAAGTTTAAATTTAATTAGAACTTCTTCAAATAGTTTGAATCTTATAAAATATTTGTCAATCTATTTGAATCTTATAAAATACTTGTTAATCTTAACAATCTTCACCTTGTTAAGTATTTTCTTACTTTGTGCTTCTTTGAATCATTGGCTTAAAGAATTGATATAGCTACACAACACAAATTGAATCAATTCATGATCTCATATATGATTTTAAAAAAATTGCCAATACATCTTGCATTGTTAGAATTGAAATAATGATGCTATTTGATTATGGGGAGAAACCTTCGTCTCACCATCTTACCACTAGTGTAATTTTTTTTCTTATAATTATACTGAAAATCATGAATATTATTTTTTATTTTTTACACTACAAATGAAACCTACTATAATAGGTACCTACCATTCGTTGCATATGTAACTTGTCTTCAACCCTTTGAGGTCTTGACTGTACTTTCTTCTATATGATAGATACTTTCATTGTGCCTTCCACCGTCTAGTCATCACCCATATTCAAACTTACTAATTATTTTGTCATTACTATAATAGGTACCTACCATTCGTTGCATATGCAACTTGTCTTTAGCCCTTTGAGGTCTTCACTGTACTTTCTTTTATATGGTAGATACCTATACCTCCACCGTCTAGTCATCACTCATTCAAACTTGATAGTTATTTTATCATTCAGTAAATTGAAATAATCTTTCCAAGCATAAACATAAGTAACACAAGCCTTTTGAAAAGATAAATCATTACTTTGAGGATTATAATAATAACTTCATTATTATATGTCATAAGAGAGCACTCATTGCTCTCTCTTCCTATTTCTTATTCTCCGAATAATTTCATTTGATATACCCAGAATCTTTGTATATATATATATCACTGAATATTATCCAAAGATCCAACTCTTAATCTCAACTTGTCACATTGAGAGTCACTCATGGTAGCATAAAAATATATTAATATCTCATAATTCATATTTTTCATATTTATCATTTTTCTTAGTAGCATGAGATAATAAATCTTCTTCCACTTATTTTATAGTTATTGCATCATTTCCATGTAGTTAACATCTTCACAAAATTATCACAAGAGTCGATGAACAATATAAGAAGTAACAATGCCAAATTATGTTCATCAATCTTCATGTCAATTTTCTTCATTTGATCTATGAATATGTTTAGATAGTAAACTAAGTCTTTATTTATTTTTAGATAAAATTTGTTAATTAAGCTCTTAGCCAGATAATTTTTTTTAATCTATCCCAAATAATCATGGCTTAGTTATCATCAATAAAATTATTGATAATACACTTACTTTGCCTCAAACTCTTTCTAATTTTTATTGTTTATCTTTTTTAACTTATTTGCTTATCCTTTTAATGTTCTTGTTAGGGTTTACTAAATAAGAAGATTTTCTTCCTACTTCTCTCATAGGGTGATACTATTCTTTCTATTATTTTCTTTTATACTAAAGTAAACAAATACAACTAATGATATTTTTGTTGAATATTTGATCACTAGATGTTTTGAACTATAATACACTTAGTTAGGAAGAGAGAGAAAAAAAATTGAAATCAAAAGAATAAACTCAAAGATCAACAAATAAGGAGCACACTAAAAAATCGATACAAGATGTAACGTGGATTGATAGCTTCTACCTATATCCACACAAAAAAAATAGATTCTTTAATATATGAGATCAATTACTAGATATTCACACTCAATTATGATTCTCCCTATACACCCTTTTACATAAATCTAATAAACTCAAAGATTACAAACAAGAGAATATATTAGAAAATTATTACTAGATATAATGTGGTTCGACAACTCTTACCTATACCCAAGAAAACTAGATTTTTCAATATATAATATCAATTACAAGATATTTAAGTTATCCTCTCTCAATCACAACTTTCTTTATAAACCTATGGAGCCTTTAGATCCACTAGAGATTATCCTCGTTAGACACCTTAAAAAAAATCTAAAAATGCTCAAAGTGTCTTTCTATATCTCTTTCTCCCATTAAAACTGGGAGACTTTATTTATAAGAATAAACTCTAATTAGAACTCTTTCTATTTGAATTACTAATTTAAATCTAAATTTTATCAGAAATTTAAATTTAATTAGAACTCTATTGGACATTGAACCTCATAAAATAGTTATCATCCTTAACTGTCTTTAAAGACTTCAATAAAACACCCTCTTGTGATCAAATCTCATCTTTATTAAAAAAAAAAAAAAAGACAACCACACGAGGGGATAAGATCCGGTTTCAGTCATAACAATGAAATAAGCATCCCATCATCGCCGATCCTCTGGAAAAATCATGAATATTAAATTTTACCCAACCCTCATAATAATAATGAATGAAGTTGCATTTAGCACGTTTATGGTACATCTTGATTTTGGATATTTACAGAGAATATAAACAATGATAAAAGATGACGATGAACCGAATGATAGAAAGATTCTCAAAGTAATTTTTGTTTGATTTCTTTTTTTTCTCCACAATGACCTAATTTGTGTCATAGCGAATAAAGACATTCTTATTCATCAGGATTATTTACATATTGATCATTTACCTTAGACTAATTATGTATCAATCGTTGCGTTATCCATATACAACCCCTAAGCAACGAGGCAACAAAGAACTAATGGTACTAATATGCATATAACAATAAGATATAGATCGATAATAATTATGTAAAACATGAAGAACAGTGTACGTAAATAATTCTATAAATTATGGTCGATTCATGACTAACCTAATTTGGTAAAAACCAAAATTTACTAAATATAGAAGTACGTTGGTTTGTCATCGTAGCGGTCTCTATCGCTATCGAAATGGGAGTTCGTGAGATGAACTCATTAATGGCTTCATCGAGATCACATCGATGACCTGTTCGTAACAATCATCATCGAGATATTAAGATGACAGTCCATCGATGTCGTGAAACGGATTTATTAATGTCTCTGGAAAACGAAGGATACTAATGATCGATGTTTTTTTGGTAACCCATTAATACTCGTACTGCTGCAAGCGCAGAGGAGATGGGTGGGACCCGCGTCCTGTTAACTGGCCTGTGGAGCGTAACGTGGCGCGTTTGACCAAGGAAAAGAGAGTCGTCCTTTTCCTTGGCCACCCAATCACCAAAATTCTCGCCCTATGCGCTCTCTGCCGTCGTCCCCCTTCTCGATGCATTAACGCTGACGACGGCAGAGGAAAACGCTGGTAAAGACGGCCTACTCTACAGTCGTTGAACTCCCACCAGTACGGCACCACAATTCTCTATCTTCTATTTTCTCTTTCTTTTGGCGATCGAGTTCATGTCACCTGCGCCCAGGTTTCCACCGCATGAAATTTGTCAATGCGACCGCAGTCGTGCAAGCAAAGCTTGCAGTTTACATGGATTTATGAATTAATGGCGACGAGAAGAGAAATATAGTCTGTCTTTCTGACGAGGCATCAGTTCGAGGTGACGACCTCTGTGTGACTAAGACAATCCTCCGTATAACCATCGACAAATCTTTCCATGCATTTTCCATTCCGTGCCTGTCCTGCCGGTGGAAGTAATGGATGGATGAGGCAGCAGCAGCAGCAGCTCGAGAGTCACGTATACGTTCCGAGAATCATCACTTCGTTCATTAGGCACAGTGATTGGAGGCAATGATGACCTTGGTTGCAGGAAAGATATCAATGGCTTGACGGAATACCTTCACTGCAGGGTATAGAAAAGAGGAACAGAGACGCCAGGACGACGACCCATGGTCAGTGCATGCCCTTGCTGACAGGGGAACTCACTGCCAATCATGTTCATATATATATATATAAAAATTGATAATACATAAAGCTTAAATTTTCTCTGGAACAAAAAATATTTCATTAATGTGTAGGTTAATGAAACAGTCGAAAGGTATAGTGATGGTAATGATTTGTCGAGTTGATGATGAGAAGGGAACAGAGGAATGAAGCAAAAGATGGAAAGGAGGAGTCACGGGTTTACCTTGAAAGTTGAAACGAAAACCTCCAAGTCCATATAACCATTTCCTCTTTGCTTACCCCCAACACCGACCGACACATATTCTTCCCCTCACGCCTCGAGGCTATGAAGTATGCATTAAACCCCCTCTCCAATTAAAACTCCACCTACACACTCCCACTCCCACACCGTCCGCTGTGTCTGAAGTCTGCAGTAAAATGGAGAGGTGTTGGGGAGGAGGAGGAGGAGGAGGAGCAGCAGCAGGAGTGGCGGCGGCGGTGTCTGAGCCGCACAAGCCGGTCCCGGCGCCCTTCCTGACGAAGACGTATCAGCTGGTGGACGACCCCGCCACGGACCATATCGTCTCCTGGGGTGACGACCGTGTCTCCACCTTCGTGGTGTGGCGCCCTCCTGAGTTCGCCCGCGACGTCCTCCCCAACTACTTCAAGCACAATAACTTCTCCAGCTTCGTCCGCCAGCTCAATACCTATGTACGTGTTGTCCTCCTCCCCGTCTCTCTGTCCTCGTTTCGTCGTTTGTAGTGTTTGTAACTGAACTCTCCTTTTTTTCACTTTGGTGGCGACGACGGCGGCACAGGGGTTCCGGAAGGTGGTGCCGGAGAGATGGGAGTTCGCGAACGAGTTCTTTAGGAAAGGCGAGAAGGAGCTCTTGTGCGAGATCCACCGCCGCAAGACCTGCTCTTCCTCTTCTTCCTCGTTTCCATTGGCTTCGTCTCTTCCCTTGTTCCCTCCCTTCCACCACTTGGAAGACTACCGCCTGGCCTCCCCACACTGGAAGGACGCCTCCTCGTCGCGCTTCCTCCTTCTCGGCGGCAATGATGTTAATTCTACTAATGGCATTCGGATCGGCGGCGGCTGCGGAGGAGGAGGTTTGCAGCCGACTGCGGCGGCGTTGTTGGAGGAGAACGAGAGGTTGCGGCGGAGCAACGCGGCCCTGATGTCGGAGTTGTTCCACATGCGGAAGCTTTATAACGACATCATCTACTTTGTGCAGAACCACGTCCGCCCCGTCGCCCCCAGCTCCGCCGCGGCTTCTGCCAACTTCTTCCTGTCCTCAGCCTATCAACGCAGAGGGTGTCACAACTCCGGCAGTCCCACCTCCAGCAGCTCGCTCACCATTGCCGAGGATCCATCGCCTTCTCCACTCGACAACGCAACAAATGACAAGGACATTGGCTGCAACGAAGAGAGCAGCAGTGCGAGACCCAAGCTCTTTGGGGTGTCACTTCACGGCTGTTCTAGCAGCAGCAACAAGCGAGGATTTCATCTCCACGAGCCAACCTCGCCCTTCACCAGACCGCGTTTGGTGTTAGACAAGGAGGACTTAAGTCTCAATCTAACGCCATCTTCTCCCCCTGCCTGTTAACACACCCATCCCATCCCATCCCTTCTCTCGTCATCGACTGCTCTAGACTCCGTCTTGTTGTTTCTCTTTCTAGCTTCGCTAATTTTGTAGTTGCCTTGTTAGTTGCTGTCGAGAATTAATGTAAATAATCCGATGGAATGGATTTCGTGTACTTTTTCACGTCACTGTATACGAGTCGAGTCCATGGAAGCAACTTATTCTTCTTGACCTCTGAAAAGAAGCGAGTGAAGTGTATGAGGGAGACAGTCTCCTCCGAGTTGGTCAAGCAGAACATGACGCCATGGAACAAAGCAATAAATCCAGGAAAAAGCAGTCTAAATCGGCGATCCAATCCAGAAACCTGGAGCATGGATAGGCAGCCGTAGAGAAGTGTAAGCAGCAGCAGAAAGAAGAGAACGGTGTCTTCTTCTTCTTCTTCTTCTTCTTGTTGCTCAAAACTACTGGGAACGTGATCGTTGTCAGAGATTCCCCGTCCTCGTGCTGCCATGCAGACAGACTGCACGCTGACCCACTTGCTGCTTCTCCACATAAAATGACAAGGAACAAAGCAACAAGAACGCGCAAGGAGAACACGGTGTGGCCCATGCAACGATCGATGGCTGTGATGATTTTGAGGCCGCTGCCATGAAGAGGACGATGCACGATGCACACAGAACGTGCTACTATTTCTACGCTTGTAAAGCCATATATTTCGGATAATTCCTTCCCTTCTTTTCCCATGCTCCAGTTGAAGCTTCTAGCGATGCAATGAATCATCACTATGGTTGATGTCACATACTCTGTTGGGCAGTGTGAAGTTGGAGGCTGTCCTCGCTGGAGCAGCAACACGCCATCGCCTCTTTTTCTACCACACCTTTAAGGTTTTGATGATACCGCAAGTCTTTCTTTGTGGGCTCATTGGGTTCGCTTTCTTCCTCTTTACCCCTTTCTCTTGCCCCGAGCTCCGATTACGGGGGCCATTGACCCGGGAATGCCCTTGTGCCGGAAACGCAATACCGGTCGCCGACCCGCTTTATCGTATGTTGTAAAGGGACTAAGGGGTGATTAAAGTTGACCAGATTAAAGATTGGGAGTGGACTCCATGTAGGCTGGCGGCCTTCTCGGTGCCATGGATGCCCAAAAGAAAAAGAAAAGGAAAGGGAACTTATGGGAGACCGAATGATGTCAAACGAGAAAGAAGAAGTAAAAAAAGCACATGTGAAAGGCCTTAACACGCAGCACCCATCTGCGATGCCTGGAGTCACGTCAGGGTTCAGAGGTCCAACGATCATGTCCAACAAATATTGAGACCGCGTCACGAGGAGCGAGAGGGTGAGTTCTGTGCGCACGACAACAAAGATGTTCTTCCTGTCATTTCACCTTGTTTATACGGTCAATATGCACCTGGCCTTATGCATTGCATTATAGACCAACGAATCATTGGAAACATAACAAGTAAACTTTTGTTCGAGATTTACTCATACATATAGCGAATCAGTGTCCTGTTGAAATTTACAAGCAAGATTTCTTCGGAACAGTTCGAGTGATATCAATAAACCATATACATGAAACGTCTCACACACTTATCATTTAAAGTTCAGGATTGGAATGGAAATGAGTAAGACATCTATCATCCGTATTCGAAGCCCACGTGAATCCCTTTGGAACCTGAATTAAGTTACCTGAACCCTCTTTAATTAGGCCGATTAGATCTTACTACTTCAATTTAAGTTACTTTCATTCCTACAAGTGGCATTACCTATAAGCCACAAGTGAGATTAAACTAAGCATGCAATTTGACATAAACATAATCCAATCTTTTGTCACATACAAGGCCATACATACATTAATCACAAAGTCATTATTGTTTAACCAGCAGCAACTGGGCATATGTATGACAGTCCAAACAATACTAACTAGTATACCACCTTTAAACCGAATAGCAATCGCTAATTGCTCCTAAGAAAATACACAAGCATCGGAGAAGACATAACAAAGCAAATGGAAAGTTAAACTTTCAAGTAAGCAAGAGGCATGTTAGCACAATTGTATCGTTGTTTCCGCTAGGCATCAACGTTTGAGAATTTCATTATCTGAAAAAGAGACACAAGCTTCTAAATCGGCTCATAATCATGGTCTTCTGGGATCAAAAGTTGCATTATATTTACCAACAAACATTAAGAAACAAAGGGCATAAAATTTGACACTAATCATCACTAACTCAACATATGATAATCGGACTTACAAGGGTTATGCCTTCCTGATAAATCCATGGAAACCCTCCTGCTGTTATGATGTTAAAAGCTGCATTTACCTGTTTGATGAGTTTCTCAGGCCTAAATTATGAGAACAAAACCGTCACCTAAAACATATTGAAAACAGACACTGAGGTGCTCTGGAAGGATATTACACTCCCAAACAAAATGTATTTTGGCATCTGACAATCTTATATTATTGATATCTATAATAATCATTAAGCTGCTTTCAGCTTAGCCAGTTCTGGTGCAGGAGAGACTCCACCAGTCGTTGGCCTGAAAAGTAGTAAAGGTCTTAAGTATCTGAACATTACAATAAGGAAGCAATTATATCATGAGTTAAAATCATGACAGTTCTAAGGGAGGCACTTACAGGCCAACCATGACTTTGAAAGCATCATAAATCCCCCACTGTGCGCCAGTTAGAGTGCCAATCATCACAATACGAAGAGGGAGCCCACGTGTGAAAAGACCCCACAGACCAAGCTTTTTCACAGCCTTAAAAAGAAAATGTAAATTATTACTATCATATAACCATATTATGATCTAGCAAGATGATATATCAGATTATAATAAACCATACTATGAATTTTGTGAAATACTATGAATATATGAAGTACTCACATCACCAACTGTAGCACCCTTAGCGTTGTTTAGGAAAGAGACAAGGTTGTCAGCTGGATGAGAAACTATAGCACAGAAAATTCCAGCAATATAACCACCAGCGAAGCTTATGCCCAGCTGGCGTGTTTTGCTACACTGGTCTTTGGGTGTTGGAATTGCATATTTGTAGATCATCTCAACCACAGTCTCAAAGGATGCAAATTTCATCATAGTATCTGTGCCAAGCAGAACATATAAATTTGACATAGGAGCTAATTTCTCACCATTAGATTACATGTGGGAAAGACTAAGCATGTAAATCTTATATAAGAAGGAAAACATAAAACACAATTCTTCATTACATTTATGTGAAGTTACTATAAACTATATTGCTCCAATGGGCTCATTGTCTACACGACTTATTATCCAAATCATCACATATAAAAACGACAACATCGGAAGCAACAATCGCAATGCAGTTTTTTTTGTAAAAATAGCTCAATTTTGCATGTAAAACCAGCTATAAGTATACTTGAATTGAATAAAGAAATTGTGTTATTAAAGATCCACATCGAAACTAATATCCCAGTTTTTTTATATATTAAACATAAAGTCGAGTCAATCCCAATCTCTCTCTGATCGATTTCAAAACATCCAATAACTATGAAGTTAGTGTACACTGTGATTGGGTTTGCCATTTTAGCCCTTTGCTAGCAGCCTTATGAAAATGAATGAGCTTATTCACTCTCCAATGTTACATTCACTTACGTCAGAGAATGAAACATTTAAAAGAAACACAAATAAAGAATATGAACTATACAGACTAATCAATCCCATTTTCCAAGTAAATGAACAAAATTGTTAGACAGCAAAATTTCCTACGTTATAAACAGGCCAACAAGTCACATTCTTCAAAATCCTTGGGGTAAGCTCACCAATATTAAGAAGAAAAGTTGCCAGTTCAATGCAGTCTGACAAAATGAAATTATAGATCGTAACAAAGAAAAGCATGGTAAGTTACGTAAACAAGTATCCAAGTGAACAAGGTCAAATACAATCCGATAACAGCATTCAACATAGAAAAATGTGACCTCTTACACAATCACTAACATATCTTTCCCTGAATCAAGAAGCCCTGACCTAATAATTTGACTGATTCCTAACAGTTAGCCCACAGATGTTAAAGAAATTGACAGGATCAGCAAGACCACCTGATCCTATGATAACTCAAGTTACTCAACATGATTGCAACCAAACTGCAATGGATCTCAATCAATTTTTGACATGTCCAGTGGTCCAATTAGTTATCAACCAGCTAAGAGAATCCCAGACAATCCCAATCTTATGCAACACACACTTATATTTGCATTAATTTTAAGAGAACACATTAGCAATTATATCCAGTCAATCCAACCAATTCCATTCCAAAATTCTACTACCCATCAGGGTCTTGCAAAATTTAAATCAAGCAGCTTCAGAAGGATATGATAAACAATTGTCTTTGAATTTAAAAGTTCTTATGAATCCCATTTTCCTACCGTTGCACTTATGTTAGCCATATTTTGCATGGCATTTTCTAATAGAGAGTACGTTTTCAGTATATCAAGCAGGAAAAAAAAGAGTATGCAGGATATACCATAAAGATAAAGATCTAATTAAAATTCAGGTCTTCTCAATGTTTCACAATACTGTAGTCCAAGCTATCATTTGAAGCAACAGAGTTGACAGGTATAGGGTATCAACCAGTTATAACACACAATTTCTAAAACCCAATTCACATGATCTTTCTCTTACCTCTTTATGACCTATTATTTTTTAACTGAATCAGATATTACACAAGGATCAAATATAATCCTTAGTTTCAAGAAAGAGAAACAGTCATGTGAACCAATTCATTGAAGTGCAACCCCATTCAGATCAACAGGAGATGACTCAAGTAGAGAGGTCTGCTTTTATATGCACATTTAAATACTTCTGACCCTGGCCAGGAAGATCACAAGAACTATGTGAAAACACAACAGACTGACAAGATGATAGGAAAATCAAACACACGGAATTTCTCAGGGTATCTTGTGAAAGGTTGGAAATAAACAAGATATCTAAGAAGTTTTCCCCCACGTGCTATGCCCAAAAGTTGAGTTAAGATAGAGTTGTCATCATGCACAAACATCCAAGGGTTTGTTATATAAATATAAACGACAATTTGAGTAAATCCTAACAAAAAAGACCATGATTCATGTTTATGTGCAAACGAAAAGGCACAAATAGCAGACAACAATGACGATGATCCCTTTAATGTATAACACTAAAAGACAAAAAGTCATCAATCAAGGAAAAAATAGGTTATGATGATGATGAAATAGATGCTGCATATGAAATGTTAAAATGACTAGCGTCCTTGGAATTAGCACAACTTTTAGTTTGGATCATCCTGCATTTCCACATCAACTATTCTTAAATTTGTAGCACAGAAAGGATCACTATGCTCCAAGTGTAAAAAGAGGGAACGTAAGATTCCAATTAATCAATGAAATAAGTAAACTTCACTTGAGTGAACACAATCTAGTATCAGAGTGGAGAAGACAAGAGAAGAGGAACATTTGATACACGCAAATGAATGAAGTCCCAATATTCGGACTTAGATTACATGAAGAATGATGCCAAGCAATAACCAAGGGACACAATAAGTTGAAAACAAGCAATACTTTATGTGTAAATCTACAGAGCAATATGCCTAGAAAATATAACATGAGCTACACCATAGTGAATTACATCAACGTCAGGTATCCAAACATAATGCTGGTGCAAGAAAACTCATAAACCAGCATAACAGAGTGTTGAGAACCTAATTTTCTTGGAACACAAATAACATCTCAGTGTTAATCATAGAAAGCAAGGATTGAATAGCATACAAAATATTGTCAAAGGCACTAGGCACCGTGAGGCACTAAGATCCCAAATTACGTGGGAGCTAAGTGCTCACCGAGCAAAAAAAGGCGCTTACCTTACAAACTTTATAAAGAAGATAATAAAGAAAATAATAATCATTAGAACAATAATTTTAATCAAAATAAGTTACAAATTATTTTGGAGGACACCTTTTGCACGATAATCTATTTTTACCCTTGACTTTGCTATTATGCTTGAAAAAATTTTCCACTATTAGTTTTATTGTAAAACATGCAACTGACAATATAAGGGTCTTTGGATCCTCAAAATAGTTGAACGTCCATCCAAGATACTTTTTATGTTTCTTCATGATAATTCTTCTGGCATACCTAAAGTTACCGTTGTACCAAAAATGCAATTTGAATTGCTCTGTTAAATTGATTAACTAACAGAGAGAGAGAGAGAGAGAACATGAGAGGGAGAGAAGAAGATGGATGAGAGTGAAGAGGACAACAGCGTCAATATTCCACTTACAAAGAGTGGAGCAGAGAAGAATGAAAAATAGAAGGAAAAGGAGAATCATTACTTACAAGGAATCTGACGTCCCCAAAGTGGAACTATTCCTTTATATAGTCTGCAGAAGAACAATATTTAGAATAAGAAAAGTTGTAACATAAACGATAAACAGCTAAACCACATGGATGAAAAGTAAAATGACAAAAACAAAAACGTACCCCATAACACCTTCAGATTTGACAAATTTAGGCAACCCATCACTCAATCCCCTTGCAAAACCAGGCTGTGTCTGGACCCGAACCTTCACAGCCTCAAAGGGGCAGAGAGCTACATCAGCAATCACTTCAGCAGAAGCAGACCCAGCAAGATAGATCAAAGTCTTATACTTGGCGGCGTACTCTGGCCCAGCTATATCTGAATAGTACTTCTTGAAGTACTCATAAAACCCAAACTTGCATGCCCCCTGGGCGCTGTATCCAAGCAGAGTAGGTACCCAGCCCCTAAAGAAACCCCTGATCCCCTGTTCTTTGAGCAAGACTCCAAATCCTGAAGAGATGCTTTTGTACTTAGCTGGGTCGATCTAGAAGATGCCAGCAAGACTTACGGTCAAATAGATCCATTGAAAAATATAAAATAAACATCAATCCAGTCAACGAAACACATTCATCAATAGTGAATATGGCATAGATTAACCAATCAAGGCCTGAAATTTACTTGCACCAACTTATATCGAACACCAAACATTTCTATCGAACCTTAACCGTCGACACATGAGAACTGTATTTAATCGCGCAGATCAATCTACAGAACATAATTTCACAAAACAGAAGATGAATCATGGAAACAGAAAGACTGGAATGCAATATATCATCAGGACTACGTAGTTGATGAAAAATTAACCAATGTGGTTAAAGCCGAAGCACGGTAATCTGAAGGAGAACCAACAAATCAGTCAGTATAAATCAGGAAATAAGCATCAACTATCCAAAGAAGTCGGATCATGTAAATCGAAAACTGCCACTGAAATAGAAGCTACCAAAATGCAAAATTTAATCCAAAAGGCAAATAAGAAAAAGGAAATGTAACTAAAATTACCGAAGAAAAGAACTAATCAAGTGAAATAAAAACAGAAAATCCCCACAAGAACACTTAAGGCAGACCGATGGACTGGTAACCTCTAAATCCCAGTACCATAGATCGACTGCTTCGACAAAGCCGACGCATCTCACCTGCATATTACACTTGACGAGGTCAAGCGGAGTGACGGCCATGTGGGTGAGGCCGCAGCTGGCAATGCCGCCGGCGGTACAGGCGGCGTAGAACATGGGCGAGTACATCTCGATTTTTCCGGGCTCATTGGGCGCCTGGGCGACGACTGGGGCTGGCGAGGCGGCAATGCCCGCCGTCACCGGTGAGGCAGTGGTCCTCCCCAGGATCCGGTCCAGGGCTCGGGTTCCGGAGGCCGGGGTGGGCGAGTACAGGAAGGTCGGGAGGAGGGATTGGTGAGATCTCTCTGTCAGATCCATTGCAGCTCCCCTCGATTACGTGTTAGGGTTCGGATCAAAGAGGAGCCTGAGATGGAGGAGAGAGCAAATGCGATGGCTCTCTTGCCCCTCTTCTTCTCACTCGTGATTGTGACGGACGCGAAATGACTGGAGTTTTGGTGCACTCCCCAATTTTTAGGGCGCGGTGGTGTTCGCTAAATTGTCGGACTTAAAAGACGCAAAAGTTCCCGGCATCTTTAGGGAATTACCTATATAGACAGTATTCGTGGAAATTGATGGGAGTGACAATATTGGAAATAAACGAATATGCGAGGTAATATTCGGAGGCGCGGTTTACGCCTCTTCTTTTGCCCAATTAAAGGCCGAATTCTTCGACAGAGATAGGAGGATGCGATTCATCGACAAAAAAATGTTCAGATGGACGGTGGGAGATGATGTATTCGATTAAAGAATATTATGTTAAATTGAAATTGGGCTTATGTTTCGTCTATTGGGCCAAAATTGGGCCGCATTTGGTGTTGCGACCTCACAGAATCGTTTCTTTGCTTCCTCACACGTTCCTCCTCGTCGCGGGCGGCAGACAAACGAGGAAGTCTGCGACTGGAAGCCACAGCAGCCACCCCATGGCAGAATCGCTTCCTGCATATCCGTAAGCTATTCTTTTCCATCCCTCCCATGCCTTCTCAACTCCATATATAAATCCATCCTCCATCACCTCCCTTTCTTCCACACACCGCCTTCTCTTTAGCCAAATAAGAAGCAAACAGCACTGCCGCGACTCCATGTCTCTGCGCCCCTCGGCTCCCAGGACCTGCCGCCTCTTCTGGTGCTACCAGTGTCACCGCGCCGTCCGCATCATCTGCTCCCCGGCCGCCGACGTCGTGTGCCCCCGCTGCTACGGCCGCTTCCTGCACGAGATCGACCTGCCCCGCCCCCGCCTCGTCGTCGAGCTCACGCCCGTCCGCCCCCTCCGCGACCACCCTCTCTTCCCCCCGCCCGCATGGCGCCGCTACGCCGAGCTCGACCGCGTCCGGCAACTGGACTCCGACGACGGCCGCCGCAACCCCTCCGGTTCTTGGATCGTCTTCAGGAGGACCACGGATGACCGCCCCGTCGACCCTGGCCCTCGGCGTCCCCTGACCCCCGCTCCTCCTCGCCAAGAAGAGCCGTCGATTCCTGCGGCGGTGCGCCCGGCTGACTATTACACCGGTCCTAATTTGAACGAGCTGATCAATGAGCTCACCCAGAACGACCGCCCGGGGCCACCGCCGGCGCCGGCTCCGGCTATCGAGGCAATGCCGACTGTCTCCATAACGGAGGCCCACCTGACCGACGGCTCGCAGTGCCCGGTCTGTAAGGAGGAGTTCAGCCTCGGCGAGGAAGCGAGGGAGATGCCCTGCAAGCATGTGTACCATTCCGAATGCATCGTTCCATGGCTCAGCATGCACAATTCGTGCCCGGTATGCCGGTTTCAACTACCGGGTGCGGGGAACGGCGGAGGGCAGGAGAACAGAGCTAGTGGCAGCTCGAACACAGGCAGTGGTCGGAGCCGCCGACAGGACCGATGGAACCCCTTCTTCCAGCTGTGGCCCTTTCGAGAGTCTTTGCACACCGGGGACTACCAGTACCGGAGACTCGAGGAGCACGAAGACATTTTTAGTAGCCCTGGTGGTAATGATTCGAGAGTCCTTCCAGCTTTTCTTCTCATCTCCTTGTATTTCTGCGTCTTCTCATACTTCCTTTGAAACAACTGCACAATTTCACGCTCGGGAAAGTTGGAGGTCTCAGCATCATGCAGAATGTTATTACATGAACTCTATATCTGATCATGTATTTACAGCATATAAAGCTTAAAAATCTAGCAAAGGTTTCAAATGCAAGCAGGGTGATTTCTCTTTGCCTTTATGTCATATGCTTACTAATATGGTGCATAAAGTTGTTATATCAAGCATCGTATATTATCTTTCCTAATCTGTGTTTATTAATTATTAAGAGTGTGACTAATGATTGATTTTTCTCAGCCTTCTATTCATGGTGGCGCTCTTTATTTCTTCTCTAGCAGTTCTTCTAGTGGTGGAGTCATTCTCAAAGCCCAAAGGGAGGCCTGCTTAGTGGACAGTTAAGTCATTCCCTTGAACCCTTTACTAGCGTTTATCATTCTGTGCATTTGGCATCTGATACCTTAGCTACTCAAGCTCTAATTGCACCTTGTAATAATGCCTCTTTAGTATGTGCATCTTCCTATAGGTTCTATTTAGCATATATTTGCAGGTTATGATCTTGTTTGGAGATGAAAATTAAAGTTATCATGGCAAGCATGCAATTAGAGTGTGTTTATTACTGATCAATGAGTTAGTATACACAAATTGTTATCTGACAGAAGAATTCAATATGAGCTTATAGCAAATTTAGCTTTGCTCAAGAACCTTGGTATTTTCTCTCAAGTTCTGCACTAGTTTAATTGCATAAATTTGTGCATGATATGTTTTCTTCCATCTTAATCTGCAAAGAAGGCAAGCAAATGATGAAGGTAATATGGCTGTGCAGTCGTCAAACAAAAGCTGGGAATGCTGATCCCAGATCAACCATTGAAGCTTCACGGAAGAAGAAATATTGAGTCGATATTTTTACGAAGAAAGAACACAGCTACACATCTTTATGTAATCATCTGCTATGTACATGGTTAATTCACTGACATAAGACCTCAAAAGATAGTGGTCAAGGTGTATCTCTTTCAATGACCTGAATGGCTTATAACTGTGATTAAACATTATATATTGATCTTAAAGGGATCCATTTATCATATGAGAATGTCTTCTCAAGACTGATACCCAATTATCATTAGCTGATAATTAATTGAGGTTTGTTCACACTGACAGCCCATATGTCAGAACATAATTGTTCTGACATATGGGCTGTTCTTCGAGAGTTCACAATCCTAGCTTTGGATAGCTTACTTAATTGAGTTAAAATTGATGATGTTACCCTGTAGCTTACTGGTGATGTGTAAGGAACTTCATGGTGTTACTTGAACATAATAAAACATAGAGCTTTTTAGGTAGAAGAGAGAGATGTGATATCATCAACCATGATGAAGTCAGTAGCATGAGTCTCAGTCTCTTTCTTTTTCTTTACCCTTCTAATCTGAAGTACTTTGGCATGCAAAGCTGCAGAATTGGTGATTAACATGCGAATCCCGGCACGACACTTTCACTCCTATGCCAATGAAACATCCAGCTAAAAGGAAGATGACGATTGACTGGTCCTAATTCACATAGACAAGTGATTGTCCATTAGATTCCAACGTGTTGGTCTGAGATGGTCAACGCAAACACAAATCAGCTACGCAATTGTACGTCGAACTCCGATTCACCAACACCATGATGGATCGTAGGTGTAAGCCTAAGATTCTGATGTCATTCTTTCACTTGAGCTGCCCAAATATGCAAATAGAAACATTCTAAAGCTTTGGTTTCATTACTATTATATCTGTGATATGCGAATGAACCCAAACGCTTTACGGCATCCACCTTTCTCCACTTCAGTAAACCAGCGGCGTCGAGTGGCCACAACCCTACTGTATTGAGGCTGCGAGACTTATTCTGTGGTCTGCAGGTTGAAATCCTCTCATGACCGCACCACCCAACGAGGCTCAGTTGCATCACCGTCATTAGTTGCCGCTCCACAGGTACCACATTGCCATGCACTGCTCCCACTATGTGGATTAAACTAATCCAAGAGAAAGAGAATTGGAGCTTTCCTTGGACGTCTCTATTACAGGTCGATACCCAAGATTGTACTGTCAGTTCAGCATGACCACGAAGTGGGACTTGGGCACTTTCTTTCTTCCCCCTATATAAGTCTCAAGGTTGCAGTCTTCGATTGCAAGAGAGAAGACAGATCTAAAGGATAGCTGATAGTTGAACAGTTCGGTAGATTTGGATTGTGTTCTTGAGGTTTTACAGGTATGGGGTTCGTCGAGGTGATGATGACGGTGAAGGCTTATGTGCTCATGGTGCTGCTGCAGTTTGGGTACGCTGGGATGTTTGTCATCTCGGTGGCATCGATCAAGCGTGGGATGAACCACTTCGTGCTGGTGGTGTACAGAAATGCCATTGCTGCTCTCTTCATTGCACCCTTTGCACTGTGGTTTGAGAGGTTCTCTCTCTCTCTCTCTCTCCCTCTCTCTCTCTCTCTCTCTCTCTCTCTCTCTCTCTCTCTCTCCTGGTCATGTCACACACGTGAACACAGCATCATTCTCTCGTTTTCAGCAAATTAAGGTCGGCTAAACTCCATGACAATGATGGTTCGCCTTAAAGCATTTGGATTATGTTGGAATTCGATCGCAGAGTACCAGCAATGCAAAAAAGACAAAGAAATCATCACTGTTGCTTCCCTTCCATCGTGCCTCTCACTATTGCATTTGCTCATGTTTTCTATCTTCTTCTCCAACAGGAAGACAAGACCAGAGATGACAGTCATCATCTTCCTCAAGATAGCCGCTCTAGCCCTTTTAGAGTACTGACCATATCTATCTGAAATATTACACCATGTCATTAATCTCTGTTGATGCTAGTTGTAAGATGATTGACTTGTGATCTCTTCCATTACAGGCCTGTACTTGACCAGAACTTGTACTACATGGGTGCAAACTTAACCTCCGCGGGTTTCGCCTCTGCCCTGTACAACATGATCCCTGCAATTACCTTCATAATGGCCATCGTTCTAAGGTAACTATACGCAGCTCGATCACGTAAATCGTCATCCAAATAAGTTAGCTATCTCAGTTGGAAAATAAGACCTACGCTAACTATCACTCGATCATTGCTAGAATTGAGAAACTAAGGATTAAGAGCCGACATAGCCAAGCCAAGATTGTCGGATCGCTGGTGACCGTAGTAGGTGCATTGCTCATGATATTGTACAAGGGCCCAGTAGTAGAGTTTGTATGGTCCAAAGGGAGAAGCCACCGTGACACAGCAACCAGCCAAAGCAGCGGTAATTGGCTAACAGGCATCTTCTTGCTACTGGGGAGCTGCTTATGCTGGTCTAGCTTCTTCATCTTACAGGTAATGCATGCATCCAGTTGTTATCTACAGTGAATAGACATGTCATGTCTCTTGCACCGACTGTTCCTTCAGCTGTTGGAGGTAATAAACAGAGAGCAATCGTGTCTTTGTAGTCCAATACCTTAGAGACGTATTCTGCGGAGCTATCCTTGACGACGTTGATATGTCTTATGGGTGCGGCGATGAGCGCAGTGGTCACTCTGGCGGTGGAAGGCTTCAGCGCGAAACCTTGGACGATCGGCTGGGACATGCGGCTCGTCACTGCTATCTACTCTGTAAGATCAGATCAAACTCAGGCTAACACACGGTTCATTTATGGAAGATGACACGACTGTCTCATCTCGGACACTGCAGGGTGTGGTTTGCTCTGGAGTTGCCTACTATGTGCAAGGCATAGTGATGAAGGAGAGAGGTCCGGTGTATGTCACTGCTTTCAACCCCCTCTGCATGATCATAACCGCTGTCTTGGGCTCCATAATTCTAGCAGAGGAAATAACCTTAGGAAGGTGAGCGAAAACAACGAAATATGACATCTCTTCCTTACATCTACTACAAACACCAAAGGAAACCATAGAGATACTGATGCTTTTCTCTTGGAAACTTGTAGTGTTATTGGTGCAGTAATCATAGTCGTTGGCCTCTATTCGCTCATCTGGGGCAAGAGCAAGGATCAAGCAAAGCAATCTTCGGAGAGAAGTGCACCCGAAAGAACTCTACAGCTGCCGATCGCTGCAACTGATGCTGGCAAATTTGGATCCAGTGGTCAAGTCACTCTAATAGAAATAAACGCGCCAAAAAATCCATGATCATCAAAAGGAGATTTTGTTGGCGCAAGTCAACGATCCTCAGGTAGATGTGTTTTCTTCTTGGTTTTGCCGTAATAAAGCTTGTCAGGCACTTGTGTTAATCAGATTTCCGATAGAGTGTCAGATAATGAGTGAGTACATGTTTTTGATCAGGTACATGTATTTCAAGCAAGGATCAAGCAAAGCAATCTTCGGAGAGAAGTGCACCCGAAAGAACTCTACAGCTGCCGATCGCTGCAACTGATGCTGGCAAATTTGGATCCAGTGGTCAAGTCACTCTAATAGAAATAAACGCGCCAAAAAATCCATGATCATCAAAAGGAGATTTTGTTGGCGCAAGTCAACAATCCTCAGGTAGATGTGTTTTCTTCTTGTTTTTGCCTTAATAAAGCTTGTCAGGCACTTGTGTTCATCAGATTTCTGATGAGTGTCAGATAATGAGTGAGTACATGTTTTTGATCAGGTACATGTATTTCATCTGAATAAAGTATATCAGGCACTTACAATCATCAGATTTCTGAGTGAGCGTATGTGATTTAGTAGGGCAGCTTTTGCTATTTTGGTTTTGAATCGGACAAACTGCATTTCATTCTGTGGCTGGCATTGAGACTCGACCAAAACATGATCGAATATCGAATCTGAAGGAGACAAAGCCACATGGTTGGAGTTAGGATCGGGTCCCTCCGCCACGTAAAATTGCCTCTTTCCTACAACACGACTGACGACGACTTCTCTCGATTGTCTCTCTATAGACAAACTCGCTTCTTTTCTGAAGGGTGCGAGCTTGCTGTTTTGTTCAGGAGCACTTCATGCCTCGATAGGTTTATGTTCAGAAATTTCAAGTTATTTAATAGATTCATGAATAGTTGATCGCGCTAAGTTCGAATTAAATGTTTTGTTTATATATATAAATGATCTATTAATCCTTTCTTGCACAAGTAAGCTTGGGGTGAAAACAATCAATAAAATGGTGAGATAGCCATATCTTTTAGTTCAACCTCGCAGAACGTCTGATAATTCGACACATATCTTTAGATATAATGATACATAATCGAGCTTCCAATTAACTCTTACTTCCATTCAAAGGTTTTTTAATCTTGACTAAACAATTAGTGATATATTGCAGTCGTACGAAACAAGTATATATCGATCAAGTATCATCCTAATTTAATAGGATTAGATCATCGAATCTCTCTCTTATTTTGTATAGCAAGCTAAATAAAATAAAATTTATTTTAGCCTATGTGATTTTTACCATGAATCACTTAAATTTTTATGATTTACTCGTATTTAAAATAATTCTTATATTTTTAAAAACATAATATATGACATATAATAAATTATTAATATAATGATATATATAATTTAAATTTTTTTAAAAAATTAAGATTCATTTTAGCTTTTATGGTTTTGGTCATGAATCACTTATATTCTTATGATTTACTCATGTTTAAAATAACATACATAGTAACGGCTTGAAACTACTATTGGTAGTCGCTTGTATGACAATCCCTCTTCCCGCCATTAATAATGGTCTTAAATTTTTTTAAATTTAAATTATATATCTCATTATATTAATAGTTTATTATGAGTTAGCATATCACGTAAATATATTTTAACATATGTAAACTCAGATTTGACGAGAGAGACTTACATATTATGTTTTTGAAAGTATATTGGTTATTTTAAATATAAATAAACTATAAAGACTTAAGTGATGCATGATCAAAACCATATGAGTTAAAATAAATATTAATTATTTTTTAAATTTAAATTATATATATTATTATATTAATAATTTATTATGAATAAAATATATTATATAAAAATAAATTATAATATCTATTAACTTAGATTTGATGAAAGAGATTTATATATATTATATTTTTTAAAATATAAAGATTAATTTATATACGAATAAATTATAAGGAGTTAAGTGGTACGACCATTCAGGAGCTTCAACCAAGAGAAAAATAATAACAGATGCTTTTAGCTGTACCACCACGTGTAAGAATAATGCAAAGGCTTCCCACCAACCACTGGTGTTCGTGACTCAACATCTGATCCATCCTCTGTTCCGGGCAAGTTGTCTCCACAAGTCTAAAGTGACAATATATTCCCCATCATTGTTGAGGGAAATACAGCATACTCGGCTCTTCTGTACACCGATCAACCGAGTAAAGCAGGGAGCGATGGAGGCTCTGCTCTCCCAGCTGGCCTTCCTCGCCAACCAGGCTCTCCACGACAAGAACTTCGATCCCTCGGCGTTGGAAGAGCTCTTGGCCCTCTTCGAGCAAGAGGCCTACGCCTCCTGGGCCGCGGAGCACCAGAAGGCCGCCGCCGACGACGCCAAGGTCTCCATCAAAGACGCGGAGGACCACCTCCAATCCCTCGTGGCCGACTTCAGTCGCTTCCGCCGCGAGGCTGATGAGCCTGCGACGGAGGCCGAGCCGTCGAGCCCAGAGCGGGACGGCGACGCGAGGCAGGGGCTGGGCAAGTCCCCCGGCGCGGCGGCTGCCAGTACGGCCTCCAACAAGTACGCGGACGCGGCGGTGGCTTCGGCCATGGCCACCGTGAAGTCCGCTTTTGCTTCCTCGAAGCTCCAGCCCTGATTAGATCTCATCACCGTGTAGCTGAAAACCAGTAAGCGGCGGCATAAGTCACAGTCTGTGTGTGGTTGCGTGTGTAATTTGGTAATCAGCTTGGGTTCGATATGAGACGGAGGTGGCGATGGCTGAGACGAACATTGTTGCTTTGTGGTTCTGCAGTCCCTTTGGATAGCGCGAAAAGTCCAAGATGCAATGTCCCACTCCCACCGCTATTGCCGTCCTGCATTATTATAGTGTCGGCCGTCGTGTCACTTCCTGGAGATCCTATTTACTCGATTTACGATTTTTCCTTTTCTTCTAATATTTGAACTCTTTCGGGGGTTAAATGATCCAAAGGCTTCAAATTGTCAAGAAATATACTCGCCATTATTGTAATCCCACAACCTGGGATTTTTGTTTATTAAATGATGCCATATTGACGCTTTAAAACATTAAATTAATAATCCCACAACTCATAAAATTAATAGGCTTAAACAAAGAGATGATCAACACATTTATAAGTTTATGCCGTCGCACAAGTTCGAAGAAACAGGTCATCTGCCACGAGGAAGAAGCACAAGAGCCTGCTGGCGCTGTGAGGACGCAGCATAGTCTTTAAGGCACGCAAAATAGCATTTACAGGGAACATTTTACTTGATTTCAGTAAGAAAAATCCTAGAAGAAAATGGTCTTAGCAGACAACACAAATCAACTACCAACAGTATCTCACAGAAGAGTGACTCGACTTCTACATAAATCATTGACTACTGGCCTTCGGCCCTGCGACAGAAGTTCTGATTGTGTTCCCTCATTAGAAGTCATGTCACTCTGGAATTCATTAGCTCGACTTCGAATTGTCGACGAAGCTGAAGAGATCGATGGTAGAGGTTAATATCGAGGCCGTCGACGTTCCTTCCTACACGCGCTTGCAAAATTGCCTGGAAATAATATACAAAACTGAGTCAAAGAGCCGAGCTCAAGGCGGCACTGATTATGAAATAGTGAAAGAGCTTCGGTAATTCCAAAAGGAATCAAATAGCATCTTTCGTACGCTGTCCTCTGGTAAAATGAGGAGTTCCCCAATGAACTGATAATAGGAGCCGATCCGGAAGGTGAGGTCCCTCAAGTGTTGTGTATCGATCTTGAAGCTAACATCATCCTCGGTGATTACCGCTATGGCAGTGTCCACGCTGTATTCTTGTAGCCTACGGAGCAGAAAATTATAGCTTGATTAGCACAGACATCCTAAGGGGCTTCACAAAGATCATGAGAAAGTAATATAACCAGACAAATTTATGAATTGAAGCCTCAGCAGGGAGAAGTCAACTAACGAAGAACAAGGAAGATTAACTAGGAAGTTTTTGCCTCAAAAAGTTGGCATATACAAAGTTGTGTTTTTCCTCAAAATAGAAAAAAAGAAATCAACTCGAGTATATAAAGACAGCTGAAGTTTAGATCCAACAGCATTAGGACAAAAGATTTGAGTAACCAGACCTGTATGTATATATATCTTTTTACATAATAACAGCATTAGGACAACTGAACTTTTTACAGTTGACTAAGAAGTTCAAATAACAAAGTAAATTGGTAACAACATCTGTATGTATAAATATCTTTCTCTTCAAAGAGAGAAAAAAATGGGAATCGATATATATATATATATATAGTCAGTAGTACATTTTGACCTCAAACGACCACAGGCAAACCATTTTAAGATTCAAAAGAGGCTTCTTTAGCATAGAAGGATCACTAAAGAAGTGGATTCAGAATCATAACTCCATTAACAACTTTGATTAGGACAATCAGAAGATGTTCCTTCTTCAGGCCAAGATGCACTATCACAATGTAAAGATTCAAGTGGAGACCTACTAAGTCTCAGCTAAATCATTTGGACTAAGGGGAGCTTCAATTCTATTTGGTCTCAGAGAAAATCTTTGTATTTTCATACTTATTTTCAAAGCTAATTTTGGAAGGCTTTTCTAGTCCTAGTTAGAGTTGAAGTAGTGTCCGGGACTTACAATATGAGTATAGCATAAGTTGGGATAATTATTTCTCTAATCAAAATTATATTTCGAGAACTGACAGAGAGTTTTTGTACTGAGGTACGGTTAGCTTTCCTTCCCTCAACTTGTGTATGGTAAGCTCCTACTATGTCCTACTTTGTTTAGAAAATGATTATTATTAATAAAGAGTGGTCTTGTAAGAAGAATTGAAGTTAACAATCATAGTCATGGTCGGTTCTTCATCCTTTTTCTTTTTCTATTTATCTCTCTTCTTTATATCTGTTTTCTCTCTTTCTTTTACTCTCTCTCTTGATCTATCTTGAAGGACACCTTTTTCGCTTAAGGAAAAATATGTAATCAATTCCATCCCTATTCAAATTTTAGATTTGGATTTCTAGGTTTTAACTTATTTTCTACCTTACATCATTGAAGAAATGAAATTTTATTGAGCTGAGTTTTGGTACATCAAAAGAATATCAAGTTAGATGCTTGCTCATTTTATTTCAGCCAAATCTGACACAGTTTCACCCATCTATTCACTCTTGTCAGTAACAAATATCAGACGGAAAAGTTCTGCAAGAGGTACAATATTCAGATTCAATCAACCTCCCTGTAAATTTTGTTTTTTTTCTCTAATAACATATTGAATCAAACATCTTCCATGACCATCATCATGGATTGCTACATTGCATCACCATTTATCCCCTCATCCAATTATAAAGATTCAGATGTTTAGTATTACAGCCATACTTACTAGACATCCAAGTATTCATCAATATAACTGTTAAGTTCTACACCGTTGCCCCCTCAACAATAATCAAACTGCAGGACTAAGAACACTTCGTTAGGTTATAAAATCATTGATGGAGAAGTTATCTAGAATGACTAGCCAAAATTGATGATCAACTGGGCAACAATATTGCTCTGATGATTATGCTTGCAAGCCTGGAAGATTGTTAAGATTTGAAGATCAAAGAAGCCTCTCCCATTGTACCAGCAATATTTTTTTGTAAAATTACAAGATCTCCGACAACACTTACTATTCATCACAAGCAAAAGAATGAGTCGAATAAGTTTATGAAGTTGTAGTGGTCAATAATATCTCAACAAAGTACACCGATGAAGAATACTAGTATCATCGGCCTCTAGCATCTTTTGATCCTCTGTTGAGGCAAAACATTAGCTCTTAAACAACTTCCTACCATTTCTCTCTCAAATCTCTTTTAGAGGATACCTCCATCTTAGAATAAAGAAGGCTGTCCAAAGGAGGAAAAAGATCATATCAATGCATCAAAATCAAAATCGTACCTGTAAAACATATTTTCCTAATAACAACATCGAGTTATTCATGAGCAGAAATATCGAGTATATTCTAAGAAACATATAGCTAAGAAACTGAAATGCCAAGATAGAATTTTTTTATCAATTAAGAAGCACAGTCAAACTTCAGGACCTAGACTTTGGAAATGTCATTGGCAACAAAAGCAAGAAGCCCTAAACCCATTAAAAACTGAAAATTTAAATTAAACGAAGTTGTATATAAAAAAAATAGTGTAATTAAGCAATACATGTTTCATATGATGTCTAAATTTCTGATACTCAAAATTTGCACTCAGATAGATTAAAAATATAATAGCTGTTGGGGCTATGCACATTCATAAGTTCACTGAATATAGCATATCATCAGGACTTACTTTCCTGTAACTCGAAGAGAAGCACCTTGATGAAAAAATTGTGAACCTTCTTCTAATTCCTTCAAAATGACTGGTATGCCAGGTTTTATTGAACATGTAGCCATGATTTCGACAACTACCTGCTAACAATCGTTAGACAAGTTTGAAGACATCTAAATGCAGCTCAACACTTGTTACAAAAATTAAGCAGATGTCACATGGAAATTCAATAATTGAATTTTACATAGCACACCAGATAAATATGGTTCCCTTGAGTTTGGCAATCCATATGTAAAACACAATTTTATAACAAATAGCTCTTTATCAAGCATAATATAGATGGATTGACAAACTAGAAATTTGAACAACATTTCAACGTTGTTTAATGAAATGAACAAAGAACTACTTTAGTAAAACTCCATTTTCTAAACTTACTATTTAAATAATTCAGCCCCCAAGCCCTCATCAGAATGCAGAGCAACAAGAAATCTTACCTTAATACACCCATCAAAAAAGATTCTGTCTATGACTTCCACACTTTGATTTCTAACCTTAGAAACTGACAAAGCATCATTGTTTCTGCGGTAACAATATACCAAATCCCAGCATTCCTAGAGATGATTTACTGACTCTATGCATAACATAGATTATAGAGCCTTTTACACAAAACAAGCAAAATAGGACAGCACGTATCAAATCCTCGAGAGAACATTTTAAATCCGTTGAAAGAAATAAAAACAGATTTTTTATTAAAGACACGTTGTTTAAATTTAGAAGAAATGTCTTTTTAAAGGCTTATAAAGCTTATAATGCAAGAAATATAAAGCTTATTATACGAGAAAAAGGTTCCATAGAATATTCTAACTAAGAAACTTACCCATCAGAACTCAATCTTAGCTAATAAAATCTTCAAAACACCTAAAGACAGATATAAATAAATATTCAAAATTCAAAAATTCAAAAGATAAATCTTCTCAAACTTTGCAACAAAACGCACCAAGCCACAGACCCCGCCACTTAAAGAGCACTCGCTACTGGGTTCAAAGGCTAAACTTGTAATCTTCAACAACGTTTATTTCGAATCACATAAATTTTCAATTTTTTTCGAAATAATTCCTTGTATATTCCACTGTATGAAAATTATTTCCCACGGTAAACAAACTTGCCACAGTGTTAAAAAATGGTTTAGAAACAAACATCAAATCTTCAGCTCCCATGAAATTGACAAACTATATCATGTTATGATGAAGATCATCAAATTTGTACATTAGCGGCTCATCTTGAATCCCAGCACGACAAGTAGTCAGTATTTCCATCTCCAATAATGCGTCATCAAGTTCATAAATTTTGACTTCCTCCTATTCTATCTTGATTTGTTGCTTATTATTCTCAGCACAAACAATAGTGGCCAACTCTTTCATTGCTACAAATTCAATAGCAAAAGCGACAACAATTTTATCATCCTTGATTTTTTATTAGTCCGCGTGTATGACGGACGCTGGAGATGGGAGCAGCAGCTCATCCACTCCGCAGTCCAACCACCTCCGCCACCATCACCGGCGAATGACTATACGGAGGAGAGGAGGAAAATAACAGAGAAGAAGAAGAAGAGGAGAAAGGAAGCGGGAGACAATGTACCTGTTCTCAGAAATTAGTCGTCGCCGTACGCTTCGAGGTTTGGCAATAGCTGGAGATTAGGGATGTATAAAGACTCCTCCCTGTACTCGCCGGAGCTCCGTTTGGTCTGTGCGGCAGCCGAGGTCTGCGGCCGTCGGCGCCTCGTCCCGGACGCCGCTGTCGCAGAAATTGGAGGGGAATTTGCGAAACCTCCTCATTTCCCTTCGGGTTGAAGACCCAATCGAGAGAGGATCCTCTACGACGAGACTTGTAAAATGAAAAGGTACAATCACATATCAGCCGTCCAATCATGGCAAACGCGGATATAAAGGCCCCTCATATTTAACGTATTGCAGCCATTTTCAGATTTCCACCGTCCGTCTAATTATAATTTAAATAAAAGAAGCTTACTATTTAACACCTCATTTTACTATTACTATTGACAACTCCTTTTCTATTGATATTTTTTTAAAAATATAATAAAATTTTATTTTACTATTTACAATCATAATATTATCTATTTTATTTTATTTTCCTTCCCCTATTTAATCCGTGTGATACACGTTGTTGTTGATCTTCGTTAACTACTAACATCGTTTATTATTGATCTCATTTGATGCCATTTTGTTATGAACTTGATTAATTTTGCATAAGTCGTGTAATATCTTTATGTTTCAAAGAAAAAAATATTTATATTTATTTATAAAAAGATAATTTAAAATTATAAAAAATTGAAAATTAGATTATAAATAGTAAGAAGGAGATGCAAATATTAATCTCTTAAATAAAAATAAAAAGATGCTCTCAACTTAGAAGTCTTACATTTTCCGGTATTTATGAAATGAGCTCCTATTTCAGATTTTTCATAGAGCGTTTCTCTTTTAACAAATTAAGAGAAAATTTTATTTTATTTTATTAATTTTTATTGAAATTAACCCACTTCAAACTAATTGTTTTTTGTTTAAACTAAACAAGTGCAACTCATTAATAAGTATACATATAGCTCTAGTGAACTTTTCTAACAAAAGCATTTTTCTGTTAAATTTGACATGCAAATTATTTACATTGTTTCCAGCATTTGATCGATACCAAAAACACTGCTCTCCCTACCTTGACAAACCAGGTGAAGAAGGACCAAGGAGTATGTAATCCTAACGTGCACAGTTGTGATCAACAATAACTGTTATCGGCCAAAAGAATTGGAGGATGGATAATGCCACATTAATCAATACCACCTGCATCATCGAAGCTGTTTTGCCAAAACTTTCATGAAATATCATAAAATGCACCTAAGCAGGTTCTTCAGTTGCTGTTTAGGAGGCTGTATTAGCACATTGAGACACCGCACTAAATCGACAGAAACATCTTGGTATCTTCAGGAAGTTTCAAATTCAATATTCTCAAAGCAAAAAGACCAACAAGAAGAAGTCATGCAACCAAGTTGCAAAGACTAAAATGCACATAAAGCAGTTTCAGTGATATCGAAACAAATAATTAAAATAGCATGTCAATCATAGCACTTTGGCATCTACTCCTGCTACATTATGATTAAACTTCCGGCAGAAAAACAAAGAGTATATTCCACAGAAATCAAGCAAACCTCAGCAGTGGCAGAAATCCCAAAGTAACAACAAAAGAAGGAAAATTTTTAAAATGTTTGCGACTGACAAAAGCATTCAGTGAAATTAAGACCGGGATTTCTTCTTTGACTTGCTGGAAGCCTTCGACTGCTCAGAGATTGTTACCTTTTGGGACCCACTTTTGGATGAGCTAGAAGTATTTTGGCCTGATTTTGAACTTGGGCCATTGACTGAACTGCTGGTCGCTGGGGCAATGGAGTCATGCTTCTCCCTAACCATAGCTCCCTGAGAACCCCGAATCTGACTTCTCTTATCCTTCCTCTTGGGCCTATAACTTGACCTCTCTCTCTTCGGCAGCCATCTCTCAGGATCTGGTGGAGGCCCTGGATTTGCTGGATCAAATCCTTTTGGGTATCTGGGCTTCCGCTTCCTTTTCTTTGTCTTTGCTTTCTTTACATCCTCAGAAACTTCTACCTTCACTGCATGTGTACCTTCAACATGCCTTGCACCAGGTGTCTTCTCTAGACTCTCCACATTCAGTTGTTTCAAACCAGAAAGTTGCTTCAACTGCTTCTCATATAACTCGGCTTTCTCAAGGTCAGTGTGAGCAGCCGTCATTACAAGACCCACCAGAGCTTCGATATTGCCATGGCTCTTGACAAGTTTTTCATATAACTGTGAAGCCTCCTCCTCACGTCCATGATTGAGCTTAAAAGCTGCAGCTTTCTGCATGATCAAATCAAGTTTATTTTCTTCGGTCATGGCATTTTTCCACCAGTCAATTGCAGAGTCAAGCACTGCAGCAGCACTACTAAAGTCACCAATGCGCTCTTGCAATGAAACTAGTGTCGCCACAGTTGCAGGCATGTTTTGGATCTCAGGAATCTTCAACAAGGACTCAACAGATATCTGAAAATGACCGGCGGCAGCAGCAATTTGAGCACGAGCAAGGAGGACTGGCCTGGATTTGTCAGGAAACTTATCTGCATAGTGTATAAGTACTTCCTCAGCTTTTGCTGCCTTCTTCTCTCTAACAAGTAAAGCAGCTTGAAGTAGGACAGGTGTTACACTATCTGGGAACATCTCTGGCAGTGCAGAGATGACTTCTTGAGCCTGCAAGGAATCACAACTAAGTTTTATTAATAATTCCTTCCACATGTTTCTCGTTTTATGCAAATACAAGCTCCTTGGTTACAGAGGAAGAATATTTCTTCACAAACATCAACCATGAAGCATAATGGGAATAATTATATAACAAGCTGTCACAATGAAATTCAACTTTTAAGGAGTATACCAATTCCTGGACCAGGATTATGAAACTAAATTTACGCTAATGATTCCAAAATTAAAGTATAACATAAATTTTAGGGGCCTTTGATTTGTGCCTTGCCCTCTCCACGTGAATCAAATGCCCATATCCTACCATAAAATACAAAGAAATTTCAAATCATCATGCTTCCAATTGACAATTGAAATGCATGAAAGAAGCATCATCATAATTCACTTAAAAGAAAGAAAAGAGAAGCTCATACTAAACCTGATCGAGCCTATTTGCTTGAAGAAGTAAAAGCAAACGGTTGGCATACAGAGATTCTTTTTGTCTCGTGGATAACTTGAAATCTAAACTGTTGGCAAGTTGGAATTGCCTTGCACCAGTGCCTTTTTCTATTAGTCGATCAAGCCTCCTTAGACTATCCGAAACATCCTTTGTACCCCTTAGTGAAATAAGGTTATTTGTCGCCACTGCAAGTGATGAAGCATCAGACAGATTACGGTTTATTATGGACATATAAGCTTCTATTGCTTCTTCAGTTTGTCCCTGTAACTGGAAGAGAAGGAAAAAGCAACCTTAAAAGCCAAATTACAGTATGGAGGTTTACAAAATCCATAATTGCTATTCACCTGATGCACATATGCAAGCTGGACAGCAATTGGAGCTAGTTCAGTGTCTATCTCATCATCAGCATAGTCCTCCTCCATTAGCATTTCCTGACCAATTCTGGAACAAGAATTAATGTTAACCTCCATAAAGATGCACTTTAACAGGTTCAAAAGAATATCCAAGTCCAAATACAGAATATACAACAAAACATCATCAAACATTTATTTCTGCATAAACTCCACATAAAATGCAAAAAACCATGCTACTACATTGATAATTTATAAAAGAAGATGAATGTGTTAATTAGGATATAACTAAGACACTAATCAATGCATTGAGACTCCTTTGGACAGCATCAGGCAAAAATTATATACAGAAAGTGAAACTAATTTCATGAAACTGAAAAGACAATGTATATCAATTATGAGAAAATAACTATTTTATTTATATAAACTAGTACAAGGGTACAAATATGATGAAAATATTAACCATCTTAGCTGCTACAATTTGGTTCAAGTGACTAGCAAGCCAGAGCTTTTAAAAATGTTGGTGGCATGGATTATGTATGAAACATAACAACAAAAAGAAGGAAATCTTGCAAACAACAAGATTGGAGCAGTAGATCAAGACCCAAGTCACTATAAGATGAGCCATGAGCAGCATCTTTGCAAACATTTAATACAGATCATATATCAGTATTGTCATTATCATTTATTGGATGCAGAGAAATGTTCCTTGCGTACTTTTAGTTTAAGCTACTCTAGAATATTTAAGGTTAATACAGAAAACTAAGAAAAAAGCTAGACAATCCTTGAATATTTATTTAATAATTACATCAAGTTTAGCTGTAAGACTGAGCTAGTGAGTAAGACTATCTTCAGGAATACATTTTGATCATTTATGAAGGACCTGAGATCCATTTACACATTTAGCAATTTGACATTACTCACAATTCATTTCTTATGCCCTTTTACAAATTCTTCCCTTATTGCATGGCATAAACCTACAGCCTATAAGGTCCATTACTCTAGAACCAATTAAACTTAAAGATGTAATTTAAGGCACCAATTTTTACCTATATGGCTCATTAATCATTCAACATCAAATCAGTCTCAACCAATACTGGTGAGAAACAAGAATACCATATTGAAATCAATATGGTATTTTTCCAACTAAGACCAACATTTTAAATTTCATCGTCACTAAGACAGTGACATGTATGGCAAAGATAGGTGAAGAAATAAGAGAACAAACCGTAACTCTACAGATAAGTAAGTGAACAGAAAGCATATATTTAGGAAGAGAAGACAAAGTATGATACCATAGTCATTAGTTCCCAAAATATTTGAAATTCTATAAATCAATCAAAGCTACAGAAAATGAAGTTGCTCAAATCTGCAAAACATCATAAGAAAAGGAATCCTAGAACCAGAGAGTTGCTTTCTGCAAATAGAAGTTGGCTGATGTCATGAAGTTCACGATACATGCAACTCCGTGCCAGATGCTAATGAAAATTCCACCTAAAGCTAGTTCTACATGACAAATACCAATTACGTGGGGCCATTAATTAACATACTCATCTTATCCCACTTAAGAAAATTTTCCCACAGAAAAAACTTCATATCTCTAAAAATCAGCTGTTCCAACAGAATTGCTTGAACCATAAACATTTTAATCTTCAAAATGATACAGCGATTAGTTAAAAGAGTAATTATAGTCAAGCAACAAGAAGAATATGTATAAGACATGCATTAAATTGTTACAATTAAGAGATCCATTTGACACTTTAAAAATCCCCTTAAATGGATATTACTTTACAGAATCACACACCTTCGAGCTGAAAGTAATTGTTGCTCAGCCTCTGCATATTTTTTCTTTTCAATCAACGAGCAAGCATAGTTGTATGCAAGTTCAAAGTTACTAGTAGCTTTGACTTTAAGTGCATCCATAGTTTCCTGAACTTCAGCAGACCTTCCAGCTGCAATTAGAGCAGCAATGATGTTTGTCTTTAGATCCAAGGAGTCAATCTTGAATCTTTGAATTTTCTCATAGCTTTCCATGCAAGCATCCATTTTTCCTAGACGATAAAGAATTTGAGATTCCAACTGGAGGATCATAGAATTTCTTTCTTGACCATCCAATACCTTCAGTGCTTCATGTAGTTTGTTTTGTCTGTATAAGCAATATGCCTGATTAAAAGGAAACAGAGTAAGACTTGAGAAAACAGTGGCTTAAAAATGTTTAAGTAAGCTGTCAGATCATTTAGCGAGTACTGTGAAGTTCAATTTTGCGCTAGGCTATAATAAGTGAGCATTTCTGTATCATTACGAATATACCAAGCAGAATTATATATATAATTTTCCTATCGGTAAATTATTTAATAGCCCCTGAGTTACAGACAAATATCTAGCTGATCCTTAAACTTCCAACTTGTTGCATTTAGTACCAGAAGGTTCAAACCATGATTCAATATCTCAATACAGTCAAAGGAGAGAGAGGGAGAAAAGAGGGATGGAGAAAGACAAGGAGGAGGAGGAGGAGAAGGAGATGAAGCAGAAAGAGAAGGAAATGAGAAGAAGAAGGAAGAGAAGAGAGGAAGCTAAGGAGCAAAGAGCCCTGCTGTTGATAGGAAAAACAGCTGTCAACAGCAAGCTAGGGATATTAGAAAAAAATCCAAAATACAGTTTTGAACCAGATTGGATAAAATCACCCAAGTGCTTAGTCTTAGTCAGACCAATAATTACTGATCAGTACGTACCAGTCTGACTAGATTTTTTTTAACTATAGCTCCAAATTATCAAACAGATTGCAATCAAGTTGTTGTATGATTACATAAAAACGATACAATATTTAAGTGTAAGTCAACAATTCCAAAAGGCAGGATCATTCCTAAAAGGGCTTAACTACTTATGTATGAGAAATAGATAATAAAAGAGAATACGAGGAGGAGAGAGAATAAATGAGGTGGCAACCGTTCACCTACCGTATTTCTGCTAAGTGCCATTCACCACAGATCCATCTTCCTCAACATCATTTCTACATTCCTCGAAAGTTAACAATAAAAGAAGAGATAAGGGAGTAAAATTGGGAACTAGAATCCAACATTTCTTTTCTCCATCCTACTTTTGATCTACGTTGGCTATGGTACTGTGCCTGAAGAACAAATCTCTTGCATCTACCTTCTGTTGGAACTCATAATGATGGCATTTTGGCATCTCAAGTTATACACAGGAATCTAACACATTGCGTGGAATTTTATATATCATACAAAGGCAATGGCATCTAGATGCATCTGAAGAAATGGAGGACTGAACTCTTCTATTTGTATCTTTTTTTAAGTCGGGGAGATCATGCCCATATTGTCAGTATTTAACAATCAAATCTGATAGATCCATATCTAAAACAAGAAGTCATATTCTGGTTGTAGCTTGGTTTAGTTCAGTGTAGATTAGATTTTTCTATTTTTGGGAATTTTATATTTATTTTGTCCACATTTTATGTATTAAATTTTTAGAACAAGTTCATCTGTTGGATGAGTCATATCTTTTTGGTACTTTTGAGTTTTATCCCTTACACACTTGAAAGGATGACAGGAATTCTATCTTATCTTTGGAGTCCCAATACAGTTTTGAGTATTGGAAAGAAACAATCAAGTCCTTATACACAGTACTAGCAGGAGCTAAATTGTTTTAGCTAATGTATAACAAATGTGTAGCATATGAGATTTCGGTGGAAAATTCAATGTTTCTTTAAACTGGGCACCCTTAGTTTTTCTTTTTTTTCCCAACATTGGTCTACTTTCAAAACTTCTGTCTTTTGTATTATCAATCAATTTGAAACTCTATTAATATTTGGTTGTTGCATTAATTTGCCATCTTGGATTTGTGATGAACTCAACATCATGTCAGAAAACAGGTCTGGGATACAATGCTTCTCCATGCTGCACCAAACTTTGTAATCACTTGGTTACAACAACTTTAGTTGTTATAAGATAAAGGGAGAAGAAAGGGAAATGATTACCAGTCAATATAGACCCATATATCTCAGCAAACGGCCAATTGGTACATGGACTGGTGTCACTGGTCCAATCCTGTATTGACTTTACTGCCTGATATGCTTACCTTACTGGTGTTCCAGGTAAGAACTAGCCGATAAGCATAGTATTGTGTGCCAAAATCGGTTTGTTATAGGAAAATGACACAGAAGCATCAAAGTATGGATCCAGTGTGGCAAAATGCCCATTCGTCTTGGACCACTAGTACATCCAACGTGACTACATTGGTCGAGATGAAGGAATAATTTGATTAAAGTAACATTTGAACATTAAGATGCCTGTCGAAATACCAGCTTTCATTGCACAATTGGAGGTCTAAAATGCCCTAAAGTTGCAGTAGAAAGCCCAAAGAGGCGGACCTCAACAGGCAGGCATCTATGAGCCACCCATTACTTTCTACAACAGAGACTTATAATTGATATGTCGACGGATACAGTAAAAAATTATTACATTCTTCGAACGATTTTAAAATCCAGATTCCACTTAGCCTTGCTCACGGCTAAGCCAAAATATACACCCTCATGTAGTTTCTCAAATTATGACATTGTTAATTAGGTCGGGGAAACGAAGCGAGAGTACCATATGAATCAAGAACAAACCTCGTAAAATCTGAGATGTATAGGCAGATGGCGAGAAGCCTGGATGGTGGAGAGAGCCTTATCGATCGCATCGGACTTGATCAAGGCCACGACCTTGCACCGGAGGGCGTCCTCATCCCCGGGCGCGATCGCGAGAACTGCAGCAAGTGAGAAAACAGCACATAAGACGCCAAAATTCGCACTAATCGAGAGAAGGATGGATGAGATCGAGTGGGACCTTGATCTGCGACCCTGGCGGCCAGCTCGTACTCGGAGTTTTGGGCATGGCGATGGAGCGCAGCGAAGAGGTCCTCGAGGGGCACGGACTGGGCGGCGGGAGGTGTCAGAGAAGGAGAGGGCTTGGGGTTCACCTTGGCCTTGGGCGCCATGGAAGCGGCGCCGGCGCGGCGCTACCTTCGCAGGTACGAATTAGGGCCAGATGGGGGCTCGGTAACCGTGTCGGGTCATCAAATGGTCATCGGAGTCTGCTATCCATGAAGATAGGACCCGCATCCGATCAACTGTGGTGTTGCTTCGATCCATCCGTCCATCCGTCCAATCAGCCCGCCCCGAAACCCTTCGATGGTGGTGTTTGGATGCATAAACGCCACACATGAACTCGAGCCGCTTATTTTTAACGGCCTTCGATAAAAACTGGTCGCAAAATGATCGCTTATATTTTATGTATAGAATATATTACATTTATTATATAATAAATGATATTACAATGATATGTGGTGAATACAAATTCGACATGTGAAGACCTACTAATTAGACGCGTCACATTAGCACGATATTTATAAGGTATATTTTTTTATTAATATACTTAATATTTTACGAACGATGATGATTACAAAAGGAATACTATAAAATACTATCTCAATCTCAATGATATCCTGTTTTACTTGGATTGTAATGGTTGTTTCTTATTGAATTCAAAACTTATTGATAGATATTATGTCACTCGGTACGAATTAATTATCATTACAGGTGGGATAGTAAGGAAGTATTTAGAGTACGTGCTGTGTGGATGATATTCCTCGAGCTTGGCTGGAAAGGTATCCAAAATGTGTGGATGGTATTCTTTGAGTTTGACTAGAAAGGTATCCAAAATGTATGGATGGTATTCTTCAAGCTAATTAGCTAGAAAGGTATCCAAAATGTACTAGGTTGTATAGACTCGATCTTCTACCGGTGAATATTCTTTCTCCTGAGAAAAATGATGAGGTTGACACGTTGATATTGATTGATATGATATTATATTGATACGTTAAGATCCTGCGAATAATATATCAGTCATACTTGGTTGACATCTCAACTTCACATAATCGATATGTCAAAATCATATGATCAATAACTTGATCTCTTGAGGTAGATATATTTAGGTCATATAATCGACACATAAAAGTCATATGGTAAATAACATAATCAATTAATTGGATTCATATAATTGCCACCTCGATATCACATGGTTAAGTTTGGGGCCATATGGGGGTGACATGCCAACAACGAAACGAATGAATTCCACATGGTAGACATATTAGCTCATTGTGATCTTACATTCTCTTATCAGTTGATTATGTTTGTCGTTTGATCTACATCACATGTTAAACTATATAATCTCAATACATGCTAATGACAATTACGATTAAAATCAACGATTCATATTCGTAAAAATAATACATCATTGAGAGGTAATGACATCAAGTACCAACTATAAAAGTGCTCCATAAGTACATCACAATAGATCTTAAAAACTCGAAGTCCATCTAAATTTTTCAATGATTCTATTAACTTCAATATTGAAGGGATATTATCAAGAATGTTTTAATATAATTTTATAGGATTCATTCTATTAACTGGGATATTATCAAGAATGTTTTAATATAATTTTATAGGATTCAGAAGTTTTGCTTGATCTCTATGTAAAAGATTATTATTATTTTCATCCAAAATAATTATATTAATTTATCGGTATAGGAAATAGGAAGGTCAATCATTTTGCTGGTGATCTCTCGATAGAATGGTGATTCGTTTTCGTTATCAACCTATACAAGTTCAGCTTATACTCGTAAAATCTCCCACCGATGGAAGCAGACAAACATGATAGGCATTCAGTCAGCTGAACAAAAGACCAATCGGAATTTTATTGCAAAGCCACACAATAAATCGTCTCGACGATAATCATAACAACACTAATAATGATAAGAAAGCAAAAACAAGAGAAAAAAGCTATTTAACGCAAGAAGGCGAGGGAGATGAGAAGCAATAAGGCCACCGTAGCCTTGACACCGGACGGAAGCAAAGATGCTGCTGAATCAGAACCGGGTGTCACCGATGGCGTGGGACCATTGCTCCCGGTCGAAGTGGGAGGAGGGCTGGTGGTGGAAGGCGATGAAGCGACGGTGATGGATAACTTCTGGCCCGCACCACAGTGTCCCGTGAAGCCACAGATATAGTAATGCTCCCCTGCACTGGTGATGGTAACAGTGGCGGGGCCGGTTGTTATGGTGGATCCGATGGGATTGGTTGTGGAGCACGATTCGTAATCTGATTTCGCCACTTCCAGTACGTCGTGGGTGCCGGTCGTGAAGTCGAACACTGAATTTGTCAAGGCAATCGATTAGGACGGGAACGAAGAACACGTAATAAGACTATAAAGAATTCGATTAACCTCTACCGATCATCAAAACAAAGCGTTACCTAAAGTGTCGCCGACGGCAAACGTCTGCGAGGCGGCCCAGTCGGGGTAAAAGGTGTCGTTGGGAGGTATCCTCCATCCAGAACTGCCCCCGACGGTATGGCTGGTGGCAGCAGCCACCGCCAAGCATTGGAGAAGGCCAGTTGCCATCAGAACAAGCCCAACCGCAGAAACTGCTTGTGCCCCAGCCATGTTTCTGTATCTCTGTTATGCTCTTTCTTCCCGGCTGAGGATGGTGGGAGATCCATCAGAGGCCCTCTCGATTTATAATGGAAGGAGAGCGCCTGCGAGGCAGTCCACGCGCCCAAAAAATGGCGTTGCCGTCCCAAACCTAACTATGCCCCTAACGTACGGTTTCCTTCCTCTGACTAAGCTTCCCGGCGGGCTATGACTTGCTCGCCCGCGTGACGTGAAACGTGGAGGCTCAACTTCTTTTCCCACTTCATTTTCTTTCTAGAAAAGCGACAGACACGTATAAACAGGTTTAGTTTTCACGCATGGGATGAATCCTTCAACCCAAAAGGGTCGGTGTCCCCCGGTGGCCGCTGCTTAGTCAATCACCCCAAGTCACATCGGGGGGCTACGTGGCACGCGGGAGAGAGATTTGGTCAAACACCACCGCAAGAAGACAGAATTGGTGTCGAACAAGCCTCTTCCTACGTACGACTGGGCATCTCTTTCGAACCAAAGCCGAACACTTTTGGCATTATATTCTTTATCGTCATGGTTTGGACTAACTTCGATGGTCCACCTTCTTCGGACGAAGAACAACTATTACGTAATGCATAACGTCACGTGGTAGCCGTGAAATTAATGAACGGAACGATTGAAGAATCACTATAGAACTCGTAACAAGAAGGAAGGACACACGAAGAACAGGCTTCGGCTGAACCATCGAATCATGTAATTAATTAAGCCTGTGAGGTCGTCGACGATGAAAGCTCATGTTACGACATTTCTAACAATCTCGTTCCTACTTCTATACAACTAAACAGTAGTGGAGGAGCACGTATGATATGCTTCTTAATTTCGGTAATGGGAAATTACATATATTCTTCTTAATTTCCATGTACAGTTTTGGATTGTGATTGCAATATTTCATTACAGTCGGGATTTCTAGTTTCCGAAAAGCGGAATGTAGAATAATAATAGCAATACATCCCAGAAAACCATTGCATTCAGGGATGAGAGGGATGGAGATGCGGATGAAGGCTTGAGGCCTGTGAGGCCGATATCGTATGATATGCTGCCGTCCGCCTTGAATAGCCCGAAGTGCCTCTCGGAGGTCGGTCCAGGCTTTAAATTCTCATTGAACAACGCAAACACGTAAGCCTGTACCATAATCTTGGGCCTCAGCGGTGTCCCTTTCCTCTTGAAAAGTCGCTTACGAAGATTATAATTATAAGTCCTTGCATTGTGGAGGGTAGCTCCAGCTTCGTTTTCGTCTCCGGCAGAAGCCCAACCTGTCTCTGAAACCCGAACCGCCATCTTACCGTAGCCGGCGGCTTCCAGGGCAGCATAAGCTGCGTCTATTGTAGCATCAAACATGTTGTCATAGTGCAGATCGGTCTTGGCGTCGTGAATTCCAGCATTGGACAGGAAAAGAGCGTAGTTGATGTCGATATGCTCAGGTTCATTTTTATAAGACAAAAATGGATACGCATTGATGTAGAAGGGGCTACCGATCTGTGAGAAGAAATCCAAGATGGGCTTCATGAGAACGAGGACGTCTTCCTTGAAAGTGCAGGAGGAGGGCGGGAAGGAATTAACAAACACCGCCTCGGAATGCGGCGTCGACACCTCGATCTCGTGTGACAATTGAAGCCTATCCAGAGCATTGTACACGTTCTTTATGGCACCAAAAAGGACCTGTGACAGTTCCGGATCCGCGCCCAACACTTCATTCCCAACCGCAATCCCTCGGATGCGTGTCCCGGGCAGAAATGGCTGCACATTTTCCTTGACCCAGCTCATGGCACGGTCTTCATATACACTGATATCTCTCAGGTACTCGTTAGGGATCGCTACGGTCAGTTCAATCCCAGATCCTTTAAACGCCTTGATAACGCTTTGGTCTGAATCAAAAATCCTCACATTCTTTATCCTTGCTGCTTTTAGAAGCGTGACGACACTTTCAGGTGGAGGAAGGTTGTCGGCGATCCTGCCGTAGTTTATCCCATAGGTTCCGGTGAACGCATCTACCTTCTTCAGCAGGCCTTTATAGAAGAAACAAAGCAAAACATGGTTACTCGTACGAAAACAGCATTTTGAGCGCCAAAAGAGGATAATTTAAAGAACTATGAACCAGTATCAAAACAATCGAATCCGGAATTGCAACGATAATGTCACCCAGAATAGGTTCAATTGCCACAACAAAATAAATGACCGTGAGATTTCTGAATTGGTGCCAAACGATGTGATCGAAGCAAGCGGCGTAAACAATCGAGTTAAACTGAGAAGGGTGGTGGCAGCAAACCAACAGCAAGCTTTAACATGGTAAGAATGATCTGAGATGAATTCACGGCAGCTTAAAATCAAATTAGAAGCAATATGTGTTCCACGCAGAAAGATAAGGATGTCGGAAGACCAGATGGAAGGAGAAGAGCAGAAGACAAGAACTGGAATCCGAGATTCCATCAAAAGGGCAAAGAAGAGAGAAAAGGGTGGATATCAAAGGCAGAAGAATTCAACAACTTCAAAAAGGGGTGAACCGAAGAGTCGATCGATCTGGAGTTGCGAGAGAATGGCAAGCGGGACCAAAAGCGTACCATGACGAGGAAGGAGGAAGAAGAAGAGGCAGCAGAAGAAGAGTGGCAGTCGAGAATTGCTCATCTTTCCTTTCTTCGCAAGGGGCAGGGAAGGACTTGGTGGGCACACCAGAACGAGGACGGAGACGGCGATGAGAACTACAGCAGGCGCGTCCGAGGAGATGCCATGTGTAACAACAGTGGGAAGAGGGTGCTTGCTTTGTCCGGGGGCATGCCATCGGCCAGATTCTTGGACTCCCTCCGAATTGGAGACGCCACCACAATACCTCCGGCGGAAGGAAAGCAAAGAACCAAAAGAAGGGTGAGTGTGGGGGTGGGGGGGG